>RJWJ010000969.1:0-27419 GCA_004363605.1 Indri indri | reverse complement strand
AATACTTAATTGCTCTCTTGGCAAGCTGGGAATGGTAGAAATATGCAGGAAAATCAGGCATCATGGTTTAATCAGAACAGGTCTCTACATGTGCGTATTTTCTGTCACCTGGGAAATGAGTCTTTAGTATTTACTTCAAAAGTACAAATTAAGCATAAACAAGACTATACCAGGAAGAAGGGTAAAGTGGAAAGGACAGCTATCTGAGGATATACTCCAGGAAGCAGACACCAAGGGATACTGGAAGAGAAACTGTATTGATAAAAAGAGAGTCCTATGTCTTTGTTATCTCTTTGGTATGTGGCAAATTACCCCAAAGCTCAATAGTTTAGCACGCATTTATTATCTCAGAGTTTTTCTGTGGGTCAGGAATCCAGGTAAAGTTTAGCTAGGACCTCCGCTTCATAGGTTCTTATCAGGCTGCAACCAGGCTATTGAATTACACTCTCATCTGAAGGCTTGCCTGGGGAAGTATCCCCTTCCAAGCTCACCTTGCAGCTGGCAGTATTTTAGTTCTTTGTCAGCTGTTGGACTTAGGGCCTTAACTCTCCATTGGCAGTTGGCCAGAAGCCATCCCTGGTTCCTCATCATTTGGGCCTCTCTAACACAGCAGCTGGCTTCACCAAAGTGAGCAAGCAAGGAAAGAACGAGGAAGAGAGCCTGCTAGCAAAATGGAAGTCACACTCTTTTTCAACCTAATCACTGAAGTGGTTACTATGTTCTATTGGTTATATGCCAGTAACTCGTAACTTGAGGAAAGTGGATTGCACAAGGCCATTCATACCAGAAAGCAGGGATAATTAGGGCCCATTCTCAAAGTCTGTCTACCATATCATGAAGAAGGTGTAACCAATATGGTCCTGAGAAGAGAAAATAATTCATCTTCTCTTGGTTTAAAATAATTAAATTTGCATGCCCCAAATTTCAAAGTAAAACAGATCTATCTTTATATGATTGGAAACAAAAACCTTTGATATAGCTTTTGGATCCTGAAAGGGATGGAAGTCAAAAAGCCTGAAAAATAGGGAAAGGAAATAATTTTATTTCAGAGAGGGAGTAACTAAATGAAGAAACAATTTCCTCCAAAGTGTCAATCATTATATAAACTCATACACGCATAGAAAGCATGTTGTTAACATCCACTGAGGGCAAATTGCATTTTTACAGACCACGCTAGACCATGGTTATAACAGAAAGTTATCTGGGTTATCAAAAATACTTAGAAAAATACTCTCGTATAACTATATCATAAGAACAATTACCCTAGATTTCCAGTAGTTTCATCAATTTAGAAAAAAATATGTCATCCTATCAATAGTTCTTAAAAATAACTACTTGAAGAAATTCTCATAAGAAAAGATTGTGAGTAACTAATAATAACGTACTTTTTTCATTTATCAAATTAGTAATTTTTTTCAATTCCAGGGAATATCTGTAAGTTTAAATTACTTGTGACTGTGCCGATGAATATAATTTTTAAAATACAATTTAATTGCATGTATCATGGATTTTAAATTTTATTTTATAAAAAATATTTTGTTTTTATTACATTATTCACAATGGAAGGTAATTAAAAGCCATGTAAATGCACACCAAATACATGGATAGTATTTTCAGGGATCCCCAAGATCACCCTTATGTTTAATAATTCTCTAGGAGGACTCAACAGAATCAATATATATTTGTGCTCACAGATAAGATTTATTGGAGTGAAAGACTACAAAGAAAAATCAGGAAAAGGAAAAGGAGCATCAGCAAGAGATCAGAGACACAATGTGTAAGTTTCCAGGGGTGCTTTTCCCGTGGAATCAAACAAGTAGTACTTAATTCCCCAAGAACTGAATTGTGACAACCTGTGTGAAACATCGTCTCCCAGGAAAGCTCATTAAAGTCTTAGCGTCCAGAGTTTTTACTAGGGGCTGGTCACCTAGGCACTCTCTGCCTAAGATGTGCCTAAATTCCAGACACGTAAGAGATCAGGTGTTTCACATAAGCCACATTGTTTCTGCAAATAGTTTAGGCACAATGAGCCGTGTTTATTATTAACAGTTTTGGGAATGGTGAGAACACTTTCCAAAACCCAAGGTCTGAGAACCAACTGTGGACCAACTTACAAGCAGGCCTTTCTGAGGCAGCAGTCTCAGACCTACACTGTTAATGCTTCTGTACAGGCAGCTAAAAAAATAGCTAAAAAATAGTATGTCAACAAACACGCATCAAATTAGCCTCATGAATCCTGAGCAGCAGCAGAGTAAAAGAACACTAAAAAGCAGGTGAGATCGATTTAGAAAAAATGAACAAAAAAGCAGGTGATAAACAGATTTGGAAAGAAGGCAAATACACAAATGGAAATCCACAGAAATAAAGGAACTGTAGGTGAAGGGAATTATATATGTGGAGGTAGACAGTAGTCATCCATTAGGAATAAAGAGACTAAGACACATTTAAACTAAGAAAATGTCACAAGAGCAAACAGACAACCTACAGAATGGGAGAAAATATTTGCATGTTACACATCTGATAAAGGGCTGATAACTAGAATCTATACAGAACTCAGGAAAATCAGCAAGAAAAAAAATCAAACAACCCCATCAAAAAGTGGGCAAAGGACATGAACAGAAACTTTTCAAAAGAAGACAGAATAATGGCCAAGAAACATATGAAAAAATGCTCAGAATCTCTAATCATGAGGGAAATGCAAATCAAAACCACAATGAGATATCACTTATCTCCAGTGAAACTGGCCTTTATCAAAAAGTCCCAAAACAATAAATGTTGGTGTGGATGCAGAGAGATAGGAACACTCATACACTGCTGGTGGGACTGCAAACTAGTGCAACCTCCATGGAAAGCAATATGGAGATACCTCAAAAAGATACAAGCAGAACTACAAGTTGATCCAGCAATCCTATTACTGGGCACATACCGAAAGGAACAAAAGTCGCTCTATAAAAAAGACATCTGCACTCGAATGTTTATAGCAGCACAATTCACAATTGCAAAGATGTGGAAACAACCCAAGTGCCCATCAATACATGAGTGGATTAATAAAATGTGATATATGTATACCATGGAGTACTATTCAGCTATAAGAAACAATGGTGATATAGCACCTCTTGTATTTTCCTGGATACAGTTGGAACCCATTCTACTAAGTGAAGTATCCCAAGAATGGAAAAATAAGCACCACATGTACTTACCAGCAAACTGGTTTCACTGATCAACACCTAAGTGCACATATAGGAATAACACCTATTGGGCATCGGGCAGATGGCGGGGGGAGGAAGGGATGGGTATATACAAACATAATGAGTGCGATGCGCACCATCTGGGGGATGGACACGCTTGAAGCTCTGACTGGGCTGGGGGGCCAGGGCAGTGTAACCTAAACATTTGTACCCACATAATATGCAGAAATTAAAAAAAAGAATTCCTCATTTTCTTTAGCTTTCACCAGTTTGACTATAAACTATCCAGATGTAAATGTATTTGTGCTTATCTGACTCTGTGTATTAAACATTTTGATGGATGGATTAAAATTTTCTATACAATTTGAGAAATCTTTTAGCTTTATTTATTCAAATATTTTTTGTATTCCTTGCTCTCTCCTCTTCTTCTGGAATTTCCCTTATGTGAGTATTGATGTGCTTGATGTTGTACCACAATTATCTGAGCCTCTGTTCCTTTTTCTCTCTGTTCTTCACGTTAAATAGTTTCTATTCATCTATCACCAACTTAATGAATTCTTTATTCCACCATTTAAATATTTTGTTGTGTGTGTGTGTGTATATATATATATATATATATATATACACTTTCATTTCAGAATATTATCGGGGTACAAATGTTTCGGTTGCATAAATTGCTTTTGTACCGTATGAGTCAAAGTTATAAATGTGTGCATCACCCAGATAGTGTACATTGATTGTATGCATTAGGTGTGAATTTACCTATCTCCTCCTCCGCATCCCCCGCCCCCAACCTGCTTTTGTTGTTGTTCGCTCGCTTGTTCGGTGATGTGCCTGGATTTAAATTCCCACAGAGTATGCCTGCTGATAGTCTTGCTTAGGTTTTTTGTTTTGTCTTTTTTGTTTTTGTCCTCATTTTTATTTTTTAACCTAGCTATCTAGGAGTCACCCTTGTGTCCTTGTGGCTTAGTGGTCGGTAAGTGATTTGGACAGAGGTTGTGCTTGAACACATTGATTCCATAAGGCTTCCACCCTCTGCTGAAAGGCTTTCTCTGAGGAATACATTCAAAATTCAGCCAGTTCTCAAATATTCCCTGATGTTTACTTTCTGCTGGGCCCACCGTGGTCTTCCTTGCATGGGTGCTTATTTCCCCAAGTCATTCAGGGAGATGTGAAGACCTTCTCAGGTCCTTCTATGGCTCCCTCATTTTTAGGTTCTCTCCATTCAATCTATGGATTATTTATACCTCCGTAACCTTGAGCTAACAGATGCACCAGTTTCCCTGTTCATTTCTTCCCAATATTACTACTTTTACTAATAATGTCAATGTGGTTTTTGGCATTCTTGCCAAATCAAATCAAACTCCTTTGGCAACACAGTCGCTCATTTTCAGGGTTAAGGTGTCACTTAATCTGAACTAGACAAGGAGGATGAGAGTAGCCCCAGGTAAGACGGCTGCAGACCCCACTGTTTTCACCATGTTTCCAATAGCTTTTTTTTTACAAATATTAATAAATGCTTCTCAATTCACTGTTTTTGTTGGGTTTACTCCCAGAGCCCCAAAATAGCTTTTTTTCCTTTCTATTTTTCCCAGTTTTATACTTGTTGGGGAAGAGGATATTTTGAACTTTTCATGCCACCATGCCAGAATCTCTACCTCTGGATACTAAGTTTAGACCTCCAATATTTATATATGAGTAGATTAATTTGGTAGTAGGAGGAAGATGGCTTTCATAGCTCTCATCACATTCCACAAGGGGTACATCATCATAGATATTCAAAATTACATGGCATTTACATGTCTCATGAGTAACACTGAATAAATAAACTCCATTTATTGAACTTGATAAATAATTGCTGATGAGAGAGTGGAGCTGAAGCGTATGTTTAACCTACAGGTGAGAATTTACACATCAGAGAAAATAATCAGGAAAGGATTAGAGGAGTGGGGGGTATGAAAAGGATTCCAAACAAACTAGTGCTTTTGGTTACTATCCTTTCGTGAACTTTACCCTATTTGTCAAATCTGGATGGCCATACCCAACCCTTGCCTAATTTCAGGACACAGGGCCAAAGTCTCTACAGCTGATGAAAATGCTTCTTACTTGCACCTGACATACAGAGTTTCCTCTCTATTTGGTTATTGTTGAGGTAAATTGTAAAGTCCATATGCTGAAACACCAGTAGAAGAGGCATAAAATGAATCAGATGAGAAGGTGCTTGGTTGCTGGGGATAGGTGAAAAATAGATGTGTCACAGTTTAGAAGTCTAAGGGGAAGTGGTTAAGACAATGAACTTGAGCTTTTAAAGGATATATATTTAAGTTTACCACTTAGAAGCTGTGTAATATTGAGCAATTTAGATAACCTCCCTGAGACTCATTTTTTTTCACAGAAACTTGGGACAATAGTGTTTATTTTATGGGGGTCTTTGTAAAGATGTAATGAATGACTCTGTATAAGGTACTCACCTGTAACATGTTAAGACCTCAGTGTGTAGTAACTGCTATTTACAATGTTTCTCTCTAGTGGTCTATATGTCTGTTTTCATTTATATGCTTGGGAAAGTCCTGGAGAGGAAGTGCTATAGCATTCAGAAAGGACTGTGGCGTTGAGGAAAGTTGGGGCCTGGAAGTAGATCAGAGAGTAGACAGAATGCCTGGATTCTTCACTGAGACATTTCTCTCTGGAATTTCACATGCTGGAAACACCCATGACCTTTGGTATTTATTTAATCCTCGGAGAGAATAAGAATGTTATTAGTATAGAGGAATCTTAAGATCACTTTGTCAAAGTACCTCACTGAGATATAAAGAATTGAATAAATTAGCATCTTACTGTTGGTAGTGATAGAGGATATGAAAAAAGGGAGAGATGAGACCCACAAATAACACAACCCTCATTCCAGCCAACAATTATAAAATACTTTTTTATGAATGCATGCCTAGAGTATGTGTGTGTATGTATGTGTGTTTTTATGGAGTATTTTTGCTGAAAAATGTCATGGATTTTTAATCATTTCATTCCCACAACATGAATAATTTGATTAGGGTGCTTTGTAGTGATCTTTATTGCCTCTAAAATAGAGCTATAATTCTTAAAAAATATATTATATGACTCTTTTAGTTTTTTTTCTTCACTCCCTCACTAACACTTCTATATTCTCATGTAACAGGTAAGTTGATAGATACTAAAG
Organism: Indri indri; assembly: GCA_004363605.1. NCBI lineage: Eukaryota > Metazoa > Chordata > Mammalia > Primates > Indriidae > Indri > Indri indri. The sequence goes on along the minus strand of RJWJ010000969.1, from coordinate 21,035 downwards.
CTACTATCTTTCAAATACAACAGAATATTTGCATACACTCATCTCTCCATATCTGTGGGGAGTGGTTCCAGGACACTCACTGATACCAAAATCCATAGATGCTCAAGTCCCTTTTGTAAAATGGCCTAGTATTTGCATATAACTGATGCACATCTCACATCCTTCCACACTTTAAATCATCTCTAGATATATTTATACCTAATACAATGTAAATGCCATATAGTTTTTATACCATATTTTTATCTGTATTTTTACTGTTGTATTGTTATTTTTATGGTTGGGGGGGGAGTATTTTTGATCCACATTGGTTGAATCTATGGATGTAGAACCCATGGATGCTGAGGGCCAATTGTCTTTAATCCTTTGCTTTCATTTTTGATATGGCTTTAGAACCACAACTTTTACTGATGTTAACTTATTTCCTCTCTTGCTTTAAGCGTTGTTTAGAATTAATCTTCTTTCTCATAGTATCACCAAACACTCTTCTAAGGCACAATTAAGGCATGAATTGACTTAAACATTTTTTACTTTACTTTCTATTTTCATCACTATTGAGAAAAAGTGCTATAGTGAGATATTATATTTTTTGGTTATCAAACATCCAATATTCCTTCCTATTTTACAGAAACTGCCCGTTCCTTGTAATATTAGTGGGACATAATATCTTACTTCCCTCCATAGAAATTGAAAGTGGGTGTTCTTTTGTCTCTCCACTCCCAGGCAGGAGAATTTGACTCTTGCTTGGGCAATTAGACATTTCCGTCAAGCTCTTTGAATCTAGAGCAAGTGCCACAGAGACAAACTGATGGCTGGAATGTATTCTCTATTTCCATGGAGTCAGTAATGGAAGCAGCAGTAAAACCCTGGCTCAATTACTCTTGCTGCCAAGCTCTGGAATCCCTAGTTCCTTATTTTCCAAGCCTCCCACCAATTTTAGGTTCTTATGATAAATCTGTTTGTCTTATATAACCAGACTTGGATCCTGTTTTTAGAATAAAATAAAACAAAAATCCTAAATTATAAAGGTGTTCTTCCCAAAACCATTATTGTGTACTTCGTAAAAACACTGCCTAATTCATAATATCGCTTGGGCAGCTTTGTACATTTATTCGCTCATTAATTTTTTTATTATTTCAAAATGTTATGGGGGTACAAATATTTTTGGTTACATGGATCACTTTTGTTATGCTTGGGACAGGGTTATAAGTGTACCTATCACCCAGATAGTGTTCACTGTACCTGTTAGGTAAGTTTTTGCCCATCCCCTCCTCTCCCTTCCCACCCGCTTGATTTCCACTGAGTTTTACTTCTTCTATGTACGTGTGTGCTCATCAGTTAGTTCCAATTTAATAGCGAGTACATGTGGTGTTTGTTTTTCCATTCTTACATATTTCACTTAGGATAATGATCTCCAGTTCCATCCAAATTGTTGCAAAAGGACTTAATTCATCATTCTTCATGGCTGAGTGGTATTCCATAATATACCTATACCACATTTTGTTAATCTACTTATGAATCGATGGGTACTTGGTTCAATTCCACATCTTTGCAATTTATTCACTCATTCATTTTTATAATTAATTCCTTCATCTGTTGAATATCACTACGATTCAGTACATAGAACATGGATTTTGCTATCAGGGAGACCTGGGTTCAAATTTTTAATAGCTAATATATAACCTTGAGTAATATGTGATATAAACAAATAATTTCAGTTCAAAACTCACTGTATAGGAGAAAGAACAATGAATTCAAGATGAAAAATGCATTATTATCTTTGCCTCTAAGCAGCTTTGTAATTTTGGGTAAATAACAAGCTCTGATTTTATTGACCTCATCTGAAAAGAAAGTGTTGTCCAGGATGATATTTTAAGGCCCTTTCTAGTTCTAAGATTCTACAATACACATAAAATCTACTTTCACATTTCAAAACTGTGATTGTATTTTGCAGTCTCTCCGTGTGTGTGTGTGTGTGTGTGTGTGTGTGTGTGTGTGCGCGCGCACACATGCAGGGTCTAGGTATTTTGTATAATTAGTTTATTCATTTTTTCAATTTTTTTTTTTTTTTTCAGATAGAGTCTCACTCTGTTGCCTCAGCTAGAGTGCCATGGCATCATCATAGCTCACTGCAACCTCAAACTCCTGAGCTAAAGCAATCCTCCTGCCTCAGCCTCCCAAGTAGTTGGAACTACAGGTATGTGCCACAATGCCTGACTAATTTTTCTATTTTCTTTTTCAGTAGAGACAGGGTCTCGCTCTTGCTCAGGCTGTTAAAAATGTTTTTATTATGTACTGACAAATTTGAGTTGTATATCATTATAGGGTACAAAGTGATGTTATGATTTTATAATATAATGTGGAATGATTAAGTCAAGCTTATGAAGATGTCAATCACCTTAGATATTTAACAATTTTTTGTGATGAGAACATTTAAAATTATTCTCAATGATATTGAAATATATAGTACTCAACTATTAGCTATATTTTATGTCATCATGTCAGTCCTAGAAAAGTATCACTATCATAGCCCCTTATGGAAGAGGACATTTATACCTAGTGAGATAAGCAGTTGCCATGGCCCATAGACCCTATGTGTTCCAGGTCTGCCAACCATGCCTGCCCAAGCAATTCCACATGCTGATCTTCTTCCCAGCATGCTCTATGCTCCTTTCATCTTGTCCTTGACTTGACTTATCTTTGACTCTTTCAAATGTCAGTTTAAATTTTATTTCTTCATAAAAACTTCCTTAAACCTCTCCTAGCTTTTATTTCTAGCCTACATTGGCCTTTCTTATGATAGGCGCTTATAGTATACTCTACTTCTTCTGTGTAGTATTCATCACAATTGTGACTAAATAATTATTTTTATCATTACTCAATTAAGCTCCATGAAAGCAGAGACTTAGTCTTAATTGTGTCTCTAATACCTTGTATTCTGCTAAGTCCATGGTGGGTACGCAATAGGTAATTATTGAGTTAGAGGAATGAAAGCTACTACCAAAATACAAGCCTCGGTATATGATTCCAATGTCTTGCTGTCTCTACTGTGCTACCCAGGTAAAAAGGGCTTAAGCTTTAGAAATGCATCATGTGCAATAAAGCCTTTGCAAGATTTGCCATGATTTTGGATCACAGTCTCTTTCTTTCCTAACATCCAGGGAATCACATGTTATAGACATTTGCCAGCATCTCAACCTGCAGTTGCCTTCTCTGTTCTTTCTGAGGCAAGCTCATCCATCTTTTTATAATTTGGATAGGCTATAATGACTTTGTTTTAGATAATTGATGACAACATAATATTTAAGAACACCCTAGGGTTATGAGCCAACACATGGGAGCAATTCCAGAGTCTATCACTCTAATTAAAGGAATAATTCTCTAAGGGTGGAATTCACAATTCCCAGGAACTCATGGGTGATATTGACACTCAGACTAGGATCCATGGGTAATGTAAAAATGAAAGCCAGTATGAATCATCCCTCTATGAGAAAATGAGTAGTATTGTCAAGCAAATAAAAAGTGCATATGCAAGTGACGTGAAGTACAAAATAATGTGTGAGCTTCTCAAATCTTTATAAACAACTGAAGGGCCTGATATTTTGCACATATTACATCAATGTCACTGAATTGTAGAGTAACTCAAATAGTTATACTTCAGAGAGCCATTTCTTTACTGTATATACTTTATTGATACTCAAGGCTTTTAGAAAGAGTACTACTTTAAATCAAAATGTTGAAAGAGAAACATAAATGTGATTATAAAAGAAACAAAGTCAAAGATACAACAGTCATTAAAGAGCATTCAATAATTCCAGTCTCCACAGATAAAATGAATTATATCCAGGCAACTAAGATAATGACAGTGAAGTACCTCACACAGTGTATCTGTGTTCACTCATTCATTAAAATGTGATTCTGGCTTGTTTTATACTTGGGATGGCTTGAAGGTTCACTGTAAGAGCTCCATCTCTCTCAATCAAATATAAACAATGATAGCTAAAACGGAGACACATAGTAATAAAATACATCCATATTCAAACACAAGATGGACCTTAGTGATGCAGAAATGCGGAACCAAAGTGAAATACCTGCTTACTTTCGGGTCCAGAAACTTGCAGAGACAGCTGGGGATAGCCCATGCTATTAATAGATAATGGGACTAAAGATAGTCCCTGGGAGGAAAGGATAGGTCAAGTCTCACTTTTGTTTTATGTGTAGAATTAAATCCATTCAGGGGAAGAACTTGAGCCGGGCCACCTACCACAATATTGCCAATATTATTTTGTGGTTCTTTGGTTTGTTTGCTCATGTCTGACTCTTTTTATTTTTTATATTTTCTGTAGATGTGGGGTCTCACTATTTTCCAGGCTGGTTGGAAACTCCTGACCTCAAACCATCCTCCCACCTCAGCCTCCCAAAGTGCAAGGTTACGGGTGTGAGAAGTGCACTGTGCCCAGCCTAATTGACTCCTTTTTGTTCCTGTATTCTCATCATGTTCTCACTGTCTTTCTCACCATTTCTTTCTCTGTCTCACTCTTCTCCCCATATATATCTCTTATTTTCTCTTTCTCACAGAATTTCTCACATTTGCTAAGAGCAATGCTAAGAAAACATTGCTAAGAAACATTTGTTTAGAGACACACTATTATTTGACCCATAAAAATTGGAAGTAGTAAAACTAATGGCCACAAAAGAACATATCAAAACTCATAAACAGAAACAATGTATTTTCTTTTAAAAAAAAACCTGATTAATAAATCAAATTATAATTATTAATTTGAGAAAATATTTGTACTAGTGAAAAAATTAGGAAAAAGGGAAATATTTTAATTGTGGTATATAGAAAGGTAATCAATGAAATAAAACGGACTAAAGAAATTCTTTTCTGGAAAAAACACACTAGATGATATTTATTTCCATTTATATTACTTAGATTAAAATGTTTTGTTCAAAGTACTCTCAGAGATAAAACATTCTCAGCATCCAAATCAGTAGAAATTATTCGAACTTATTTTAAAAGTTGAACTAGATGATCTCTAAAACTATTTTCATTTCTAAACCTTTGTTTTTTCTATTTCTCCTTATTCCAATAAAAAGTTTCTCATGAGATATAAGGCAACATTCCTTGGTATATCAGTACATTTTACAAGCCAAAACATTTTTAAACTTTTGCCGCCCAGTGGTGTGAGACTTGCACACAGCCTGGTCTTCAAAGAAATCATAAACATATGGGATTTTTCAGTAATGTTTTCAAACTTAGGTTTCCATGGAGTCAACAAAAAATTGTCTATAAATAAGAAAGCTTATTATAGAAAGAACATTAAAATGTTATCTTATAACTTCATCCCAATTTGGAAAACTGATATTTTTTTTTTATCAGATCACCATTGTCTCTTATTTTGTCTGAAAATGTTCATCCCCAGTAGAGAAAATGAGAATGTTTCAACCTTGTAAAGATGCACAGCTGCTCATGCCAGCATTAGTTTTCCCTGCTGAGGAGATCCAAGGTACATGATTCAATCAAACCATCACCAAGGCCCAGCTGTGATCATGTAGAAGCAACACAGTCCTCAGAGGTCTGGGTTCTTCTCAAATTGTTTACAGGGAACAAAAAGTTGTCCTTCCAGATTGAGGAAGAAAATCTCCAACTATTACTTTCATCCAGGAAGTAATTAAGTAGATGCTGTACTGGTTCTTGGGAGAAACGAAAGTAAATTTACCTGAAGAGAAATGCCAGTCATTTTTTCCACTCCATGCCAAAGGTATGTATGCCAAAGTTATATGCAAGAACTGGCTCAAAACATCTTCTCTTGTACTTTTATAAAGAACAGCTTTGCTGAAAATGAGTATGTTCTGAGGCCTTGCTCCTTTGGAGTGCCTATCTAGTCTTGCTAACCCAAACCCTCATCACGGGAGCCTCTTTTCACCTCTCTTCCCCTCCCATATCCAACAAGCATCAGTATATGTGATCTGCATCCTTTTCTTGTACACAAAAGAAAACTAACCTCCTGAGTGAACATATCTTGTGCAAGGTTGTTAATATATAAGTTGTTACTTATACAAGGATTGTATTTACAATAACGTTATGTTTGTAAGCAAGGTTACCACTTGTTCATGATGGTCAAGGGCATCTAAACATATCCAGGTAATTTCCTGCAGGAAAGCAAAAACATTTTTTTTATGAGAAATATTAAATTAACTGGAATAGTAGGGGTATAGATGACTCTCTGTGAGTTAACCTTCCAGAGACAGTTAGTGGATGTCTTCATGTCTAGAATAACTGTCTTATAGACACCAAGGAGTACTTAGTTTAAAAGCAAAAGTTTGTCCTGTTGAACATAATTTAAGGAGAAACAGAGACCATATCCATCTCCTGTAAATATAAATTATCAAAATTCTAAGCACATTAAATATTCTCAGTAACTGTTATATGGCTGAATGGCTTATCATTCATGACTGTATCTGGTTTCAAGAAACAGAAAAGCTGACAAAATATGGCCTAACCATAAAAACAGAGTAATTTTTTCTTACAAAGAAAAGGTACAGAAGAGGTGGTATGGGGCTGGTTTGCTGGTTCCATAGTGGTACTGAGACATCTTCTATTTTGTTTTAATGCCTCATTACCCTTAGTATTTGGCATTCAGCTTTATGCTCACCAGGTGGCAGCAACAATTCCAAGTATCATGCCTCTGTTGTAGGCAGGAGACAGAGTAAAAATGAAGGGTAAGGGTTAATGAGATATGTGCCCACTGAGTCTGTCCCTCTTTATCTGGAATGCAATAGCTTCCCTAGAGGCCCTAACTGAAAATTCCATGTGTATTTCACCTGACAGAATGGGGTCTTATGGCCATCCCTAGCTACAAGATAGCATCTAGGACAGGGGTGAGGAACCTGCAGCCTTAAGGCCACATGTGGCCTTCTGGGTCCTTAAGTGTGGCCTTTTGACTGAATCCAAATTTTATAGAACAAATCCTTTTATATTTGTTAATACATTTTGATTTATCTTTTTATTTTATTTTTAAAATGAATATAATTAAAAACCAAACAATAAAATACGTTTCAATTAAATAATCCTCTCACATTGACGGGCACAATTAGAGCATGAGTAAGCCATAAGGTGGTTGATTGACGGCGGTTACACTCATGATTTAGTTCTAACTTCCCCCACCTGATGCCACTGCTGGTTGGCGAGAGTTTATGGGGATTGAGTACTCCAGTCTGTTACCAGTTTTTGACAATAGTGCACTGTGTTTCTGTTTGAAGTAGAATTTGTGAATAGTTGCACAGCTCAACAGTATTTTTAATTCTGTCTGCTTAACAGCCCATCATGCCAAAGAAAACCAAGAGAATGCTGAAAGAAGAAAACAGATTTTTAAATGAGGAGTGGGAATAGCAATATTATCTTGTTTCTGCTAAAGATAAGATGATTTGCTTGCTTTATGATACTACGATGTCAACATCAAAGAAATTCAATGCTTATCAGCATTGTAACATTCACAAGGACCATAAATACTTTAAATTAGAGGGAAAGGCATGAAAGGTTGTATCACAAAATTTAAAAAATGAAAAACAAAAGCAAAGACAATTCTTTCAACAGTGGTAAGACCTGGAAATAATGCCACTGTAGCAACTTATAAAGTAGCTTAAATACTCAGGAAAAAAGGGAAGGCATTCAGTGATGTAGAAATTGTGAAAGAATGCATTGTTAAAGTTGTGGGATACTTAGACCCTGATAACATTTCGAAATATAAACGACTGCCTCTTTCAAGGAGAACCATAACTAATAAGCAGCATGCATTAGCCTTCAATTTAACAGAACAACTTCATGCAATACTTCAAAAGAAAAACACATATTAATCAATTGCTCTGGATGAATCAGCTGATACAACTGACTTGGCTCAGGTTTTATAATTCATTCAGATCATAACAGAAGATTTTCTTTGCTGTGAAGAGTTACTCACTTTTGGCACTCTTGTGAACAGAACACAGGAAATAGATATCTTCAATAACTTCCAAGATAAATCTTATGAAGTTGGACTGAATTTGGTAAATTTAGTGAGTGTATGTACAAACAGTGCACCATCCATGACAGGAAAACATGAAGGGTTTATTGCACAGAGGAAAAAATTATTAACAGATCCAGATGCTCTCATTTCTTTTCCTGTATCTTGCAACAGCAAAATCTCTGTGCTAATGCTACTAGTTTAAATGACACACTGCAACATGTTACAAGTATTGTTAACTATATTTGAGCAAATGCAACACAGCATCCTCAGTTTTATAACATGCTAAAGTCAAATGATGAGGTATTCAGTGTGGATTTGCCATATCAGCAATGTGAATTATAGAAAGAAGATGTCTATAGAAATGCAGCATATCTGTGTAATATGTCAAATCAAAACTTGTGAATATTTCTTTGCAAGGTAAAACTACATCTATACATGAAATGTTGCAAAAAGTCCAAGCATTTCAAAAAAAGTTATCTTTTTTCAAGAAAATTCCCCTTCAAAAGGAAATTTCCAATGAAAATTTTCCCCAGTTAGCAAAGATCATTGATAGCAGGGTGATACATGAAAATCATTTGAAGAATACACAGCTGTTAAAGAACTATTAATTGGAGAATACAATGAAAAGTTCACTGACTTTGAGATTCATGACATCACACTTAAATTATCATTTCAGCCTCACCTATTTGGTATCATCAAGGAACCTAAAGAACTACCTATGGAATTCACTGAGGTCTCAGTAGATGACATTTTAGTTATTGTTTGATGTGAAGAAAGATCCAATTGAAATATGGAAAAATGCAGTGGAATACCCATGCCTTTGACAACGTGCCCCCAAAATGCTTTTTTGCCTTTCAACCACTTATTTCTGTGAATCTACATTCTCCTACCTAACCCAAATCAAGATGCCCTTAAGGTCACAAATAACTGATACTCATCTAGAAGATCAACTGAAACCAGTGACCTTCAAGCTGCAACCAATTATTCAAATGCTTTCCGATAAAAATCAGACACTACAAAGTCAGTAAAAGGATAGTTAACTTTAAAATTAACAAACAGTTTTCATTTTTGAAATTATGAAGTACATGGTAGTTAGATTTTTACAAAATAATGTACATTTTTAACGATAGCTAATTGAAGTTTCTTGAATGATGTCTTATTCAATTACAGCTAAATTAATGTGGCCTTCCTACATGAAAAGTTTTCCAACCCCTGATCTAGGAAAATCAAGATCGTGTTCACACACATTGCTTCTTCTTAAAAGAAAGAGCAGAATGACAATAGGAAGGGCAATTAGCATGAGTTTCCAAAGGTCATGACTGAAGAAAAAATCCTAAGGGAAGCAAGATTAAAGAAAAAAAAAAACACACACACACAAATGTAAATAAAGGAGCTCTGATACATCTGGCATCAGACTTCTCAGTGGAAACCTTACAGGCCGGGAGTGAGTGGCATGACATAGTCAAAGTGCTAAAGGAAAACATAAAAACAAAAACAACAACAAAAAAAAACCCTTAACCCTAGAATATTATATCCTGCAAAAATATTCTTCAAACATGAAGGAGAAATAAAGACTTTCCCAGACAAACAAAAGCTGAGGGATTTCATCAACACCAGACCTGTCTTATAAGAAATGCTGAAAAGGAGTTCTGTCTGAAAGAAAAGGATGTTAATGAACTATACGAAAATCTTCTGACGGTACACAGCTCACCGGTAACAGTAATGGCACAAATATAGAACACTTTATTGCTGTAATTGCAGTGTATAAACCACTTATATCTTGAGCAGGAAGACTAAAGGACAAACTTATCAAAAATAATAACAACTTTTAGAGATAAATAGTATAAAAAGATATGAATGGAAATAACGAAAACTTAAAAAGAGGGGATGGAGTTAAAGAGTAGAATTTTTGCTAGATTTCTCTTTTCTTGTTTGTTTATCTGTAAGGAAAGTTGTCATACGTTTAAAATAATTGGTTATAAAATGTTTTGCAAGCCTTATGGTGACCTCAAATCAAAAACCTACAACAGATGCACAAAAAGCAAAAAGGAAGAAATTAAAACGCCGTACCAGAGAAAATCACTTTTTACAAAGGAAGACAGAAGGAAGATAAGACCACAAAACAATCAGAAATCAAATAGTATCATGGCAATAGTAAATCCTTACCTACCAATAATTACATTGACTGTGACTGGACTAAACTCTCCAATCAAAAGACATTCTGTGGCTGAATGGATTAAAAAAACAAGAGCCAACTATATGTTGTGTACAAGAAACATACTTCACCTATAAAGATATAATAAATGTAGACTTAAAGGAATGGGGAAAGATATTCCATGCAAATGGAAACCAACAAAAGAGCAGGAGTAGGTATACTTCTATCAGATAAAACAGATTTCAAAGCAATATGGAGATACCTTAAAGAGATACAAGTAGAAGTACCATTCGAGCCAGCAATCCCATTACTGGGCATCTACCTAAAAGAACAAAAGATACTGTATAAGAAAGACACTTGCACCCGAATGTTTATAGCAGCACAATTCACAATTGCAAAGATGTGGAAACAACCCAAGTGCCCATCAATACATGAGTGGATTAATAAAATGTGGTATATGTATACCATGGAGTACTATTCAGCTTTAAGAAATGATGGTGATATAGCACCTCTTGTATACTCCTGGATAGAGCTGGAATGCATTCTACTAAGTGAGGTATCCCAACAATGGAAAGACAAGCACCACATGTACTCCCTGTCAAATTGATATTAACTGATCAACACATAAGTGCACATATAAGAATAACATCTATTGTATGTTGGGCAGTGGGGTGGGAGGAGGGGGCAGGGGGGAGGAGGGAGGAGGGAACGGGTGTATGCATACACAAAGAGTGCAATGCGCACCACCTGAAGGATGGACATATTTGAAACTCAGACTTGGGGGGAAAGGGGGGCAAGGGAAACATACATAACCTAAACATCTGTACCCCTATAATATGCTGAAATAAAAAAAATTAAAAAAAAAACAGATTTCAAGACAAAACTGTAAAAAGAGACAAAAAGATCATTATATATAATGATAAAGAGGTCAATTCAAAAAGAGAATACAACAATTCTAAATATATATGCACCCAACACTGGAACACCCAGGTATGGAAAACAAATACAATAAGAGCTAAAGAGAGAGACAGACCCCAATACAATAATTCTTGTAGACCTCAACACTCCATTTTCAACACTGGACAGATCATCCAGACAGAAAATCAACTAAGAAACATGGGACTTAATCTGCACTATAGACCATACAGACCTAATATATAGTTATAGAACATTTCATTCAACAGCTGCAGAATTCATGTTCTTCTACCCTGCTCATGTATCATTCTCAAGGACTGACCACATGTTAGGCCACAAAACAAGTCTCAAAAAATTTTAAAAAATTGACATCATGCTAAGTATTTTCTCTGACTGCACTGGAATAAAACTAGAAAACAGTAACAAGAGGAACATTGGAAGCTATACAAACACATGGAAGCTAAACAGTATGCTCCTGAATGACAGATGGGGTCAGTGAAGAGATTAAGAAGGAAATTTTTTAAAAAATTCTTAAAACAAATGAAGATTAAAACACAACATATCAAAATCTATGGCATACAGGAAAAGCAGTAATAAGAAGAAAATTTATAGCAATAAGTACCTATATCAAAAATGTAGAAAAGCTTTAAACACACAACTTAATGATGTATCTCAAAGAACTAGAAAAACAATAGCAAACCAAACCTAAAAATTAGGAGAAGGAAAGAAAGAATAAAGATCAGAGCACAAATAAATGAAATTGAAACAAAAAACAAAAAAATACAAAGGATCAATGAAATAAAAAGTAAGTTTTTTAAAAAGATAAACAAATTAGACAAAACTTTAGCCAGACTAAGAAAAAAAGAGAGAAGACCCAAATAAATAAAATCAGAGAGAATAAAGGAGACATTACAACTAATGCTGCAGAAATACAAAGGATCATTAGTGACTACTATAAGCAGCTATTAATACATGCCTATAAATTAGATAACCTGGAAGACACAAATAAATTCCTGGACACCTGGAACCTACCAAGATTGAACCAGGAAGAAATCCAAAACCTTAATAAACCAATAACAAGTAATAAGGTAGAAGTGGTACTAAAAAGTCCGCCATCAAAGAAAAGTCCAGGACCCAATGGCTTTACTGCTGAATTCTACTAAGCATTCAAAGAAGAGTTAATATCAATCCTACTTAAACTATTCAAAAAAAAAAAAAATCAATGAGGAGGGAATATTCCCAAACTCATTCTACAAGGCCTGTATCACCTTGACACCAAAACCAGACAAAGACACAACAACAACAACAAAAAAGTATAGGCCAATATCTCTGATGAACATGGATGCAAAAACCTTCAAAAAATACTAGCAACCCAAATTCAACAACACATTGAAAAGATTATTCATCATGATCAAGTGGGATTCATCTCAGGGATGCAGGGTTGGTTCAACATATGCAAGTCAATCAATGTGATATACCATATCTACAGAATCAATGACAAAAAACATATGATCAGTTCAATTGATCTGAAAGAGTATTTAATAAAATTCAACAGCCCTTCCTGATACAAATTCTCAAAAAACTCAGTACAGAAAAAACTTACATCAACACGGTAAAAGCCATATATGACAGACCCACATTTAGTATCATACTAAATGGGGAAAAATTGAAAGCCTTTCCACTAAGACCTGGAACAAGACAAGGATGCCCCCTTTCACCACTGTTATTTGACGTAGTACTGGAAGATTTAACAAGAGCAATCAGAAAAGAGAAAGAAATAAAGGGTATCGATATTGGAATGGAAGACGTCCTATTATCCTTCCTTGCAGGAGACATGATATTGTATCTAGAGAAACCTAAAGGCAACACACAAAGAAAAACTATTAGAACTGATAAATAAATTTAGAAAAGGTGGAGAATACAAAATCAACATACAAAAATCAGTAGCATTTCTTTATGCCACCAGTAACAATCTGAAAAGAAAACAAGAAAGTGACCCCATTTATAATAGCTACAAATAAAATAAAACACCTAGATAAAAACTTAACAAAAGAAGTGAAAAATCTATGTAAAGAAAACCATGAAACATTGATGAAAGAAATTGAAGAGGACACACAAAAAATGGAAAGATACCCCATGCTCGTGGATTGTAAGAATCCATATTGTTAAAATATCCATACTACCCAAGTCAAGCTACAGATTCAATGCAATCCCAATAAAAATATCAATGACATTCTTCACAGAAACAGGAAGAAAAAACCCTTAAAATTTATAGGAACCCAGAAGACTCAGAATAGCCAAAGCCATGCTAGGCAAAATCAACAAAACTGGAGGGAATCACATTACCTGACTTCAAATTATGCTATAGAGCTCTAGTAAACCAAGCAGCATGGTAGTGACATAAAAATAGACACATAGACCAATGGAAAACAATAGAGAACTCAGAAATAAATCCACACATCTACAGTAAAGTTATCTTCAACAAAGTTGCCAAGAATATACAATGAAGAAAGGACAGTCTCTTCAATAAATTATGCTGGAAAAACTAGATATCCATATGCAGAAGCATGAAACTAGACTCTTACTTTTTGCTATAAACAAAGAATCTGTAAATATAGATTAAATAAATTGATTAGACAACTCACAGAATGGAAGAAAATATTTGCAAAATACCCTTTTCACAAGTGAATAATACAGTGTATAAAAAGCACCAAAAACTCAATACAAAAAAAATCAAATAATCTGATTAAAATAAGGGTAACATAAGTTTTCCAACAGACATTTCTCAGAAGAAGGCATACAAATGGCAAATAGTATATGAAAAAATTCTCAACATCATAAGTTGTCATAAAAAATGCAAATCTAAACTAAAATACGATACTATCTCATCCCATTTAAATTGGCTTTTACCAAAAAGACGAGTGATAACTAATGCTTGTGAGGATATTGAAAAACGGAAACAATCGTACACTGTGAGTGGGAATGTAAATTATTGTAACCAATATGGAGAACACTATGAAGGCTCCTCAAAAAATTAAAAATGGAACTTCCATAACACCCAGCAATCCTACATATGGGTATATATCCAAAGGAAGAGAATTTAGTATATAGAAAAGATATCTGCATTCACATGTTTATTGTTGCACTATACACAATAGACAAGATTTGGAATCAACATAGATGTCCATCAATGCATGAATGGATAAAGAATATGAGGTACATACAAATAATAGAATATTATACAGCCATAGTAAAGAAAAAATCCTGCCATTTGCTACAATATGGATGGAACTTGAGATCATTATATTAACTGGAATAAGCCAAGCACAAAAAGACTAATCTCACATATTCTCACTCACATATGGGAGTTAAATATTTTTTAAAAATGATCTCATGGAGATAGAGGAGGAAAATCATGGCCTACGAGAGGCTGGGATGGGTAGCAGAGAGATGGGGGTAAAGTAGGGATGATTAGTGGGTGCAAAAATATACTCGGGTAGCCCCCTACCTTCTTCCTCCTTCCTTCTTCATCCATCCATCATCTTTACCCATTCTACAGCAGCCATGTCTACCATCACAGCCAACACATTGGCCCACTTAACCTGGCAGCCTACTTTAGTCCCTGAGGTCAATGAAGCAGACATGACTCCTCTTTCTATGGCTCTTATGTTCAGCTCTCCCCCAACTTCTAGTGTGAGCTCTCCTCCATTTTCCCAAATCCCTGTACTGTGGAACAGAGGTGCCCTGCAAAGGCCAGAGTCCCCCATCAGCCCATCTACATGTATGGTCTGTTGCTCCACCTCAAATTCGAACCATCACTTGGGCGTAGAAACCACCCACGTTTGGGACCCCTGATGGGCAGCAGCAGAGCCTCCTTCCCCAGGATACCTGATTTATGAACCTTCCCATCATAGCCCCTCCCATTGCCTCCACTCTGGTGGGCAGGGCCTCAGCAATATCATCATCCATGCCTGTCTTTGACACCCATGTTATAGATACCACCCCTCTTTCTAAGACTGTCACCATCCGGTCTCCTCCTATCTCCAGGAAGAACATCTCTTTCTACATTGGGCTTCCTGAGAACACACCACCCAGTGGCAGCATTGCCTCAGCACACGTTTCCAATGGCATGGGAATGCCTGGGCAGTTCAGTCAGAGGACCAACTACAATGTCCATTTTAATTCAGGAAGCACCACTTAGCACCCTGATGGACAGCCATAGTCTCACAAATCTTTCATGTGGGGAAGGAAGCAATGCAAGAACAAGCTATAGGCCTGGCTCCTTGACGGCCAAGCCACCCAGTGGCAACCTAATGTCATCAGTTTTGCTGATCGTCCTATCAACACTCAGCCAACAACATTGGTGCTTTCCTTCTTAATACAGCCAAGACATCTGGCCTGGAGTTGCCACCTGGATGCTCAGCACTGGGAACAGTAGTTCATTGTTGGCCAGCACCACTCCAGGGCAACTAGTGTTGATGAGACCTGCAAACCCTGTGAGTGGTTGGAGATTTGTGCTCCAGGTGTCTGCCCCAGATCCCCTGCTATGTACAGGTTTTTGTTTTCCCCTAACACCTTTTACTTTTACTATATTTCCCACACAATGTCCATAAACCTTCTAATCTGCCTTTGCTCATGTGTCTTTGCTCTTTGAGTCAACTGTAGAGGAAGAATCAACGAGTATGACGGGTGACAGGTTGGGACAGAATTTACACAAAATTCTCTGATTCCCAGTAAACCAGATGTGGAAGTATCTATACCCGTTGACCTCACAGTCTGAATTCTGAAGTCTCTGGGTGAAGCATGGGTATCAGGGAGGAAGTGGAGAAACCCAGGAGGAAGTGAGGTCCTGGTGAGGGAGAGGCCAGGTGACCCACCCTTGCCTCTTCCCTCTATTGTTCTCTCCAACCATCCTGACCTCTGTGGAGGATAGATCCTCCCTGATGTGCATTAGGAAACACACTTTCTGACTTTAGTTTTAAAAATGTATGTCTTCTTGCTGTGTGTCTATGTCTTTAGTTGAGACATAGGCTAGTCATGCTCACACATTCCCACTTTACCCACAGGGCTGGGCTTGGCATCCAGCTTCTTACATCTGGAGGAACAAAGCAAGGAAGAGCTCATGTCTGCTCTATAATTATTGAAAATTTAAGTTTACTTTGAATTGTTCATGCTGCTTAAAAATATCAGGAAAGATTCTCTTTGATAACTATTTTGACTCTAGTGTAACCATTAGGATATCACATCACAACAGGTACAATTACACCCGGTTCTGGCTGACCCTCGGCTTCTACTCAGTCACTACTACACTTCATTGCTGAAAATTCCATCATACCTAAGGCATTTTACAACCCAGGAAAACCATCTGAAGATGATGAATAGAGAAAAGTACAGCAGTTCCCTCAGCTTCTAACTCATTTCATTAAACATTTTTTCAGTGATGACTCTTCACTAGACTTTGTGCTGGGCCCTAGTGATACAGAGTAGAAAGACATCTCTTGCCTCAGAAAAATTTACAGTGTAGTGGGAAAGACAGATGACTGCACCAGAATTCAACTGAACAGGAAATCACTGAGGTATAGGGGCAGGTAAGAACATAAACCACTTCTGGGGGAAGTGAAACATGAACTGCACCTTCAATGAGGAGAAGGGCACAGTTAAGTGGAGAAGGACTGTTTCCAGATCAAAGCAATAGCGCTCTGAAAGTGAGGGAAGGCAGACAAGCAGACAGTGGGACACCAGACAGGGTTTCTGCTGTGGCTAAGTAGTGAAACCAAACCTGGGAGATTCACCAGTATGGTTCCACAATGGAGGGCAGAACATGCACAAACAGTAATACTATGATCAGGCATTTCTCTGTTTTCCTGAGGGTTTGGGAAGTCCTAAGAGTATTGGAAGCAAAAATATGATGAGATTTTATATAGATTTTAGAAACATTTCTGCGACTATGTGGAAAGGAAGAACTAAATGGTGCCAGAACAGAATGAAGGAGGTTTAGTGACTCTGCAGTGATCCAAGCCAAGGTGAAACCATGAACCTTCTGGTTCTAAGGGAGCTGACAGTGGAGATAGGAGAAAAGAGCTAAGGGAAATCGGTAACCTCCAGGAACCCACGTCTATTCTAGCCATCTTTAGTTAGATAATGAAGATGAGTAAACTTGGGCAAAAATACAGGTTCTACTTTTAATAGCATGAGATGCCTGTGGAAGATACAGTTACTACTTGGAAGGCAGTTCATTCACTCTTGTATCAATTTAACTTACTTCTTCAGTATCTAGGATATGCTACACAGAATTGTCGGTGGTGGGGTCAATTAGGAGAAAGGCAAAATTCCTGACTTTGTGGACCCTACATTCCAGCAAAAAGGAGAAAAGAAATAAAAAAAATAAACTTGGGAATTATCTGGTAGGTCAGGCAATAACAAATCATATGGAGAATAAAGCACTCCAGGGAGGACTGAGATTATGGAAAGTGAGGAGGAGGAGTTTCCATTTAAAGTGTTGACAACACAAGCCTCATTGGGAAGTTTTTAATAAAATCTAGAGAAAGGCAATTGAGTCAGATATCTGAGGGAAGTGAATGCCAGATAAGAGGAATAATCGCTGCAAAATCTCCAGACAAAGATGCCTGGAGTCCTCAGCCAGCAGTTAGTAAGTGAATGTGACTGGAATCTAGTCAGCAGGTGGGAGGGAGGGAATGAGGAGAGGAAGACAAAAAAGATGTGGGTTGAACTCCTTGTATTGGTTGGAGAATCACAGACAGTTGACTCAACCTTTAAGAGTCTCAGTAGACTCAGTGCCTTACTATGGCTTGTTTATGTCACAAGATTTTAGAGAGGTTAAACTGAAATAAAATAGGGAAGTGATGTATAACCATTATTGTTATTGTTCTATACATAAGAATGGATGGATAGATAGTGCAACAAGGGAGGGGAGAACCACTGTGCAGAAAAGTATGGAGGTTCCTCCACAAACTAGAAATAGAACTACTGTGACACCCGGCAATCCCATTGCTGGGCATATACATAATGGAGGGGAATTCCATATGGGAAAAAGTTATGTGAACTCCCATGTTTATTCCTGCCTTATACAAATAGCCAAGATTTGAAACCAACCTAATTGTCCATCAATGGATGTACTGAAAAAGAAATTGTGGTACATATACCCAATGGAATATTATATAGCCACAGTAAAGAATGAAATCCTGCCATTTGCATTAATATGAATGGAACTGGAGAACATTATATTATCTGGAATAAGCCAAACACAGAAAGACTAATATCACATGTTCTCATTCATATATGGAGTCAAATATTTAAAACAAATGATCTCATGTATAGAGTAGAGGAGAATGATGGTCTACCAGAGGCTGGGATGGGTAGCAAGGAGAGGGGGATACAGTAGGGGTAATTAGTGGGTGCAAAAATATACTCAGATAGCTCCCTACCCTCCTCCTCCTTCCTTCTCTATCCATCCATCCTTCATTCCATACACCTCCTACACTTTCCTTCTCCACCTGTCCTCAATGCCTTCTACCAGGGACCCTGCCTTTATTACGGGCATCTTTACCCATTCTACAGCAGCCATGTCTACCACCACTGCCAACACATTGGCCCACTTGACCTAGAAACCTCATTTAGACCCTGAGGACATTGAAAGTGACATAACTCCTCCTTCTATGGCTCTTATGCTCAGCTCTCCCCTAACTTCTAGTGTGAGCGCTCCCCCATTTTCCCAAATCCCCATCCTGTGGAACATAGGTGCCCTGCAAAGGCCAGAGTCCTCCAACAGCCCATTTACACTTATGGTCTGTTGCCCCACCTCAAATTTGAACCATCACTTGGGCCTAGAAACCACCCATATTTGGGACCCCCGATGGGCAGCAGCAGAGAGCCTCTTTCCCCAGGACACCTGATTTCTGATCCTTCCCATCATAGCTCCTCCCATTGCCTCCACTCTGGTGGGCAGGGCCTCTGCAGTATCATCATCCATGTCTGCCTTTGACACCAAGCTATGGATACCAGGGCAGATCTTTTTAAATTCACAAAAATGTATAAAAGCATTTTTACTCATCTCTGATTCTTTCTTCTGAAATTTCTGCATGTCATATGTCTGAAACACATCATCAGTCCCATGAATGAGAAATGCTCTCCTATGAAATAAGTCAAACAAGATTAAAACTACATAAAGACACATGTAGCATTTTCTAAAGCTTTCTTGTTATCCTAAAGCTTCTAGTACCTAGGACAATACTACATGTTTCCTTTATCCTGACACCTGAAAGTATGTCTTCTCTCTTGGGCATAAAAAGATCTAGAGTTACATTTAGGTGACCGTAATGTGCAGTGCAGAGTGGACCCTGCTGGCATGCTCACAATGTTCCCATTGTGTTCATCCTGTTTTAATCCAATGCATTGCTCCACCATTAACTTGGAAATAAATATATTTGCTTTCTAGACAAATCCCAGGGAGGCCAGAGAAACTGGCTTGTTAGCCATATAGAATAAACCACAGGTGAATTTCTTTTAGGATAGATCAAAACTGATCTAGAATATAATCTTTATATATGTGGATAATTCAAACCAGACCAAAATAAAACCTGGGTTGCAAGGCTCCATGAAAAGAGAAATGTGGAATGATGCTATATTGGCAGTTGGTGGACTGGCTCTACATCTTCTGAGGAGGCTAAGCCCAGAGTGGGCCATGGTCAACTTGAGTTGAAGTAAAGACCTCCTCTTAGATGTGCATGTGCTTAGTATAGACATGCCATGTTGCTAAGTATCCTAAAAGTTACAGAAAAGAAAAATAATACATGATGTATACATGACCAGGAGGCACTAGTTCTAGAATCTCACAGCCTGGCTTTTATTGCAGAGGCACTGGAGAGGTCCCCAGGGAAGCCTGGCAGGATCAGACTGCCTCTGCACTAGGCTTTGAGTCGGCTTTGCCCCCTGCCCCAGGGCAGAGGGCAGCTGACATACAGCCACTGGGCACCCACTTAGGGCCTTGGACCAGGCAGCGTGTAGCCTACAGAGCTGGCACCCAGGTGGGAAGGGCTATGGCTAATAGGGCCCCCACAGGCTCCAACTGTCCCCACATACTGACTCATGTTGTGCTAAACACCTGTCATCAGAAGGAAGGAAGTTGCCCATTGCCCTTTGGTGCCTTTTCTCAGCTCCCTTGACTGGGCCCCATGCACCTGCCCTTGTGCACTCTTTCTCTGTCATCAGTCCAACCGAGACATCACAAGTACCAGCTGACCAGTGCGTGCTGGGTCTCCACAGAAGGTGGACACTAAGGAGAAGTCTCTCCATTTCTTCACCTCTTCCTGGTATTGTACGGTACATAATTTGCTCTAAATGAGCAATCTTATCCCCAAGCCAGGCTTCCCGGGCCACTGTCAGCCCCCACCTGGCTGCCGCCCTCTCTTCCCTGCTGCACATGAAGCTGCCCCCACTGGGTCATGACCATCTTGTGACTCCCACACCTGCCTCCTGGCCTTTCCCCAAGCTACCCAAACCCAATCGAGATGGTGCACCTTCATCAGGTGGCTTTTACATAGCCCCTAAGAGACATGATCTTCTCTAGCAGGCTGTGTCCTCCCCTCTGGGGGTCCTTCCCATCCTACTGTGGAAGGAGGCACCAAAGGAGAAACCTGTGCCCCCTGCTGGTAGTTCTAGGATGGTCGGACACTGGAGGCCCATCAACGTTCCACCTGTTGGAGGCAAGGTCACTTTCCTGTGTTCTCCACCCGAGCAGGCTGTCAGGGCTACCAAGATGATACCATCCAGTCACCTGCTCCTTCCTTGCCAGAAGGAGAATGAGGTGAAGGCCCAGGAAGAAGCCAGGGACGTGATGACAGCGGAGGAGGATGAGGACCTCCTGGAGACCGAAGGGCAGGAGAACAGGAAAAGGGTCCTCCTAGCAATGGGAAATGTCATCAACATCAAGTCCAGGGGGA
>RJWJ010000968.1:139162-159811 GCA_004363605.1 Indri indri | reverse complement strand
TATGGTTAGAGTAAGGGCTTCCTTTTATCCATTATTTTCTATTTCTCACATTCGTGTTTTGTTTCTCTCTTGTTCCTTTCAAAACTGCCTTTTTGGGGACTAATTGAATATTTATTATTATTCCATTTTAATGTATTTGTTGGCTTTTTATTTTTTATTTTTTTGAGACAGAGTCTTGTTCTGTTTCCTGGGCTAGAGTACCATGGCATCAGCTTAGCTCACAGCACCCTCAAACTCCTGGGCTCAAGTGACCCTCCTGCCTCAGCTTCCTGAGTAGCTGGGACTACAGGTGCACAACATCACACCCTGCTAATTTTTTCTATTTTTTGTTGCCCGGCTAATTTCTTTCTGTTTTTAGTAGTAGAGATGGGGTCTTACTCTTGCTGAGGCTGGTCTCGAACTCCTTACCTCAAGTCTTCCTCCTGCCTTGGCCTCCCAGAGTGCTAGGATTACAGCCATGAGCCACCACACCTGGCCTATTTGTTGGCTTTTTAGCTCTACCCTTTTGTGTTATTTATTGGTGCCTCCCTCACGGGATTATGATATCTGTCCTTAACTTTTTTTTTTTTTTTTTTTGAGACAGAGTCTCACTGTGTTGCCCAGGCTAGAGTGCCGTGGCGTCATCCTAGCTCACAGCAACCTCAAACTCCTGGGCTCAAGCAATCCTTCTGCCTCAGCCTCCCAAGTAGCTGAGACTACAGGCATGCACCACCATGCCTGGCTAATTTTTTCTATATATTTTTAGTTGTCTGATTAATTTCTTTCTATTTTTAGTAGAGACGGTCTTTCTATTTTTAGTAGAGACGGGATCTCGCTCTTGCTCAGGCTGGTTTCGAACTCCTGAGCTCAAATAATCCGCCCGCCTTGCCTCCCAGAGTACTAGGATTACAGGCGTGAGCCACCGCGCCCGGCCTGTCCTTAACTTTTTACAGACTCTGTTACTACCTGTAAAATTTGTACCACTTCTGTAAAATTTAACAGGATTGCAACTGTGTAGTTAGATTTCCTACCCCACTTCCTTGGCATTTTATGCTATGCTTATTTGTATTATATCTAGCTAGGCTATAAATTCACAGTGTATACTTTCTTCTTCATATAATTATATGTATTTTAGAGAAATTAAGAGAAAAATGTTTTTATGTTTGCTCTCACACTTTCCATTTCTTTCTGAAATCCGAGTTTCCTTTTGGTATCATTTCCCTTCAGTCTGAAGAACTTGTAGAGCAGGTTTTATGGCAATAGAGAGTCTTTTTATTTTATCTGAAAGGGTCTTTATTTTGCTTTTGGTTTTTGGATCAGCTTTATTCAGGTGTGCTTTATGTACAATAAACTGCATCCATTTGAAGTATTTAGCTACTTTTAGCTAGTAATGAAGTTATCTGAACTCAGATTCAGTCTACTCTATGGTGGGCAGCTGAAACTCTAGTTTTATTTGGCTGTTTAATGTCTGCTTAACACCGGTATAGTTTCAGATCTACCAGAGATTTGGGTGGTTTATATGCAGACTTTGGGGCTCCCCTTCTGTGACTCTTCATTCCTGCATCTCCTGTAATTTTCTAGCTGATTCGTCAACTAACAGGTTTGCAGTTTTCAGTGACACCAACTCATGAAGAGAACAGGAGGCTCGCCCAGTGCCCTTCCCATCTTCAATGTGTCCTCTCCTCTACAGTTTCTTCTTGATTTTCGTTGCTTTCCAGTGTTTTCAAATGGTTGTTTCTTAAGTTTTTTCCAGAGTTTATAATATGTTAGACTATTGGTCAGATATAAGCAACTCCACCATTAGCAGAATTGGAACTCTTTTTGTTTGCACTTAATCTGGTCCATTGGAGACTTGGGGTGCTCTTTGCTCTGTTGGGTTAAAAACCAGGGTGGTTCACCAGACCTCTCAGTACTGGCAGTTGTTAAATGCTTGTTTTACATACCAAGACAATACAGTAGTTTCTCCTTATCCTTGGGGATATGTTTCAAGATCCCTAGGGATTGTATGAAACCCCGGATAGTACTGAGCCCTATATCTCTGATGTTTTTACATACATACCTATGATAAAGTTTAATTTATAAGCTAGGCACAGTAAGATATTAACAACAACAATAATAAAATAGAACAATTATAACAATATACTATAAGTTATATAAATGTAGTCTCTTTCTCCCCAATTCCCTCCCCCCCTCCCTCCCTCCCCCAGTATCTTATTGTATGTAATATTTTTGTATCATGATTGACTACTGCAGGTAACTGAAACTGTGGAAATTAGAACCATGGATAAGGGGGCACTACTGTATATAACTTTGTTTCATATTAATACCACAACTGTGGTATAGAGTAAGGATTATTATTTTTTCTCATCTTTACCAGTTGGTGCTGAGGGCAGTTAGATTCTTAAAGTCACATGGCTAGTGGCACAGCTGTGATTCAGATCTTGTTTAGTTTCTCTGATTCAAGAGCCCACAATGTTAATGCTGTATGGTGCCACCTTCTTCCTATCCTACATTTACCTGTAACTTTGATTTCTACATGAAAGTAAGTGGAGCTAAAAGAATGACATGAATGATGAAATATATCATTATAAAACATGTGTTTTAGGAAATGGAAGTACCAGTATTACCGAAAATATCTCTACCAATCACCAGTTCTTCACTGCCTGTCTTCAATTTTAGTTCCCCTGTGATCACAACTTCCTCTCCATCACCCATCAGTCTGTCTCAATCATTAACAAACAAGGTAAAAAAGATATTGTACAGAGGTGAATTTTGTTCATTCTTCTTTATTTTCCAAAATCTAATACTGTACTCTGAGCAGTGATTAATTTTCATTATGTAAATTAATAGCTCATAGCAAGCAGAGAGAAATGGAAATGGTGTTTTGCTTTTTAAAAAGAATGTACAAATATCTTGGATACACTATAAGGGAGTGTTCTTCAACTCATTTGCAATGCATTAGAGAATGAGATTATTGTAAATTTGTTTCCAAACAGTGTTTCCAAAAAGATACTTTTTGGGCAAGAAAGGACTTACGTTTTTACTTCTAAAGTAGACTTAACATCTTTAATCTCCTCCTGAAATTTTTATGATTTCTTCTTGGCTTGTACTTTTTCTGAACATATTCTTATAGATGGCATTTTTCTCCTGTAGGCAAATATCCACCTCTAAGATTGTGTATGCTCTTTTTGTAAAAGGAAGCCAGATTTTATAGCAGTTATAGTTCACTGTTTTTCAGAAGTTAAAGTTATTTTTAAATCTAAAAGGAAAAAATATTTTTGGTTTTTTGAGATAATTAATTTGCTTAAGGTATATTGTATTGTCAGTTTTTTTTTCTAAGTAGCTCTTTTTGTGTCATTTTTTAATAATTTGGAAAACCAGGTACAGATGACCTCTCCGAGTAGCACTGGCAGTCCCATGTTTAGCTTTTCATCTCCAATTGTAAAATCTACTGAGGCAGATGTACTACCTCCATCATCTGTAAGTAGCAAGCAAAGAATAGTTCTTATTTATTAATTTCAAAGCCATGCTGTGTTTTTATCAACTGTAAGGTGGCAGCGGTGGTAACAAGCACTATTCTTTTTCTTCCAACTTAAAAAATATTCAATGTATAGAAAACTTTTGGAAATTATATATTCTTCACTACATGTATATACATATATGCATATGTATTTTCTCCTATACCATTTGAAAGTTAAAATGCAGACATCTTGATTTCCTTAATGCTTCTCTGTGTATCCCCTAAGAAAAAAGACATTCCTTTGCATCTCTGCAATACAGTTATCATACCCAAGAAATTAAACATGATATAATAACAACATAATCCATATTCAGATTTCCCTTTCATCCCTAGACTGTCCTTTAATTGCTGTTTTCTTTCTAGTGGTCCTAGATCCAATTAAAGACAAGGAACTAATCAACTAAATTAAATTGCATTTAGTTAAAACATGCCTTTTGATTCGTCTTTAATCTGGAAAAGTTCTGGGCTGTTTTTATGTCCCACAATATGTATTCGTTTCTTCATGGTCAAGAATTAAACACTTTGTGCTGGGTATGGTGGCTCATACCTGTAATCCTAGCACTTTGGGAGGCTGAGGCAGGATCACTTGAGGCTAGGAGTTTCAGATTCCAGTGAGCTATGATGATGCCATTGCACCACAAAAAAAGAAAAAAGAAAAAAACATGAAAGATGTATTTTGGGTAAGAATAATACATAAGTTTAATGTTCAAGTTGCTCCACATTTGGCATGTTTATCATTTTGACACACCACCTCCTGTTTTTAACTATGCACTTACTTTCTGGCACAACTGAATGTTACAGATCAAATGTAATTTCCCTGCCACATGTATAAAATCCATCAATTGCCCCCAAAGTCTTGTACTTCTTGTTAGAAAATGACATTCAGAAACCCAGAACTGGGCATTAGGAACACCCTACTTTATGTACTGATTTGAAAGAAAAAAAAAATGCCTAGGAAATTAAAAATGCTGTCTGTTAAACTATGACATTGACATTCAATATAAGAAGAATCCCGATTTTAGAGATTGTAAAATATAAACTAAATATCTTAAAATAGGTGAAATTTAGTACATATTTTGACTTGGAATAAAAATAAGCTCCATATTTGATATTTGTTTACAACTAAATTGACACTTAAGGATACCTTTTCTCTTTACAGATTGGATTTACTTTTAGTGTGCCTGTTGCTAAAACAGCAGAACTTTCTGGCTCCAGTAGTACTTCAGAACCAATTATAAGTAGTTCAGGTAAGTAAAAAGTTTTCACACATTTTTATATAAAAAGTTACATATATCAGATTGGTATTTCAGAGTCTCTGTCATGTTTGGTAATTCTTACAAATACCTTCATTTGAATGAAATTAGCTCTGAAAGACAAGCAGGAGCTACCATCAACCTTAAGCTTAATATTTATACAATGCTTTTTACAAGTTATCTTCAGTGATACTAGCTCCTTAAATGTAAGTGTTAAAGTCTGGTTTTGAGAGGGATAGCAAGTTTATCTACTCTCTTGGTTTAGTTAAAATAAGGTGATGAGTTTGTTATAAGTGAAGTCTCATTTTAAGAAATTTAATGGTTGTCTACATTATTATTGTAGTGGATTTTGTCTCTAGGTTTTATTGTTCAATTCACAAGCATTTTTGTGTGTAAGGGTTATGCTGGCCCATGCAGTGATAACGTAATTTCTGAACCGAAGAAATCAGCATGGTTGAGAGAAAGAAATGAGTACTCAGATAATTAAAACACAGGATTTTGTTGTGATATGGGTAGTTTCCATTTAAGTGTTTGGGAAATACAGAAACTTCTGGGCTGAGTTACTCAGGTCAGGAATTTTGAGTAAGGGCATTTTACCCCCAAAATAAAACCTCAAGTGCAAGGGCACAGGAACAAGAGAAAAAGCATGGCAGACTTGAGAATTCCAAATAATTTGTCATGAAGTTAGAGAGATAGCTTTAAACCCTAAAAATTATTGAATGCCGTGCCAATGAATTGCATTTTATTTTGACTATAGTAGGGAGGCAATGTGTGATTTTTATATGGGAGTGAGATGGGCGTGGGCGTAGTGACAGTGGTATGTTGAGCGTGGGTGGGAGTGGAGTGTTATAGGCAGAGACATAGTTGGGAGCTATTGCTCTATCCAAAAGTGTTTCTTCAGGTATCTGCTGAGTTTTAGAGTTTTAAAAAACTAGATCCAGGCCAGGCACAGTGGCTCACACCTGTAATCCTAGCACTCTGGGAGGCCGAGGTGGGAGGATCGCTCAAGGTCAGGAGTTCGAGACCAGCCTGAACAAGAATGAGATCCCGTCTCTACTAAAAATAGAAAGAAATTATCTGGACAACTAAAAATATATAGAAAAAATTAGCCGGGCATGGTGGCACATGCCTGTAGTCCCAGCTACTCAGGAGGCTGAGGCAGTAGGGTTGCTTGAGCCCAGGAGTTCGAGGTTGCTGTGAGCTAGGCTGACGCCCATGGCACTCTAGCCCGGGCAACAGAGCAAGACTCTGTCTCCAAAAAAAAAAAAAAACTAGATCCTCCCTCAAAAGATAGATTAAAAAAACACAAAGAGTCAGACATAGAAGCTAGAGAGGTGTTTTGGCTCTGGATAATCTGGAAGATAATAAGAATTCGACTAGTATGTTTGCAATCCTCGTGTAATAAAAGTAACAGGCGATTTCAGGTTTACTTCTTACCAAAAAAGTTTTGTCTTTAATATTATGGGTTCAAGAGGAATAAACCTCTTCAAATTACCAGTTTCGTGACTTGTTAATGAGGAAAGGCATTAAAATCCTTCCTACTTTTTAACTAGTGTTTTACTCTAGTGGTAACTGAATGAGTAACAATTTGTTATAACAGCTTTGTTTCATTACATTTCAGGAAATTAACCAGATTTTTAAGGAGTTGATTATGAGTGGCATATACAGAGTTATTCTCATTTTGGTGCCTCTGGTTCTCACCACTTACATCATTTAGGAACGCTAATTGAAAATGTAAAAGTCGTGGTTAGTTGTGACTTTGTGACAGGAACTAATTTTTCCATTATTTCCTTTTTCTGTTTCTTTGTGTATATTTCAGGGAGTCCTAAAAATTTATGTTTTTTTTTTTGAGACAGAGTCTTGCTCTGTTGCCTGGGCTAGAGTGCTGTGGTGTCAGCCTAGCTCACAGCAAGCTCAAACTCCTGGGCTTGAGCAATCCTCCTGCCTCAGCCTCCTGAGTAGCTGGGACTACAGGTGCGTGTCACCACGCCTAGCTAATTTTTCTATTTTGTGGAGACGGGGTCTCACTCTTGCTCAGGTTCGTCTCGAACTCCTGAGCTCACGTGCTCCTCGGCTTCCCAGAGTGCTAGGATTACAGGCGTGAGCCACCACGCTGCGGCCAAAAATTTACCTTAAATTACTAAACGCAATTCAATTTTTGATTATAAAGGAAGATAGAATGTGATAAAATGATTAAAGTGTGAATTTTCTTTGTTTTGACACAGTTTTAGGTATGATGGGTGTATTTCGGGCAGAGATGAAATCTTTGTTATCGAGATAAAATTGACGTGACACAGCCATTTTAAAGGGAATGATTCAGTGGCTTTTAGTACATTCACAATGTTGTGTAACCACTGCTTTTATCTAGTTTCAAAACATTTTTATCACCCCACAAAAGGAAATCCCGTGTCCATTAAGTTGCTCCTCATTCTACCTTTCCCCCAGCTACTGGGAACTTGTGTTCTGTCTCTATGGATTGACTTATTCTGGATATTTCATATAAATGGAATGATACAATGTGAGTTTCTGTGTCTGGGTTGTTTTCACTTACAATGGTTTCAGAGTCCTTCCACTTTGAGAGAGTATGTATCAATACTTCATTCCTTTTATGGCTAAATAATATTTCATTGTGTAGATACACAATAATTTATTCATTCATTTGGGCTATTTCCACCTTTTGGCTATTGTGAATGGGGTGGCTTTGAATATATACATGTACATCTATTTGAGTGCTGGTTCCAGTGCTTTGGGATATATATCTAGGAAGGCAATAGAACATTTCATGTTCCCACTAGCAGTGTACAGGGGTTCCAGTTTTACCCACAACATCACCAACACTTATTATTTTCCTTTTTTTGATTATAGCCGTTCTGTTTTTTCCCCCTCCACTCCTCACCTATAGCCATTCTAGTGGGTGTAAAGTAATACTTTATTGTCGTTTTGATTTGCATTTTCCTAATGCAAATGACGTTGAGCATTTTTTTATGTGCTTGTTCACCGTTTATGTGTCTTCTTGGAGAGAAATGTCTATTGAAGTACTTTGCTTGTTAAATTGGTTTGTCTTTTTGATACTGAGTTATAAGAGTTCTTTATATATGTGATCTGGATACTAGACCCTTATCAGATAAATGATTTGCACATATTTTCTCCCATTTTGTGTAGATTTTCTTTTCACTTTCTTGAGAATGTGCTTAGATGTACAGAGGTTTTTAATTTTGATGAAGTCCAGTTTTTTGTTATGTTGCTTGTCCTTTTGGTGTCATATGTAAGAATACGCTGCCAAATCCATGGTCACGAAGCTATACCCCCTAGGTTTTCTTCTAAGAGTTTTATGGGTTTGTTATTATTGAGGTCATTGATTCATTTTGAAGTAATTTTTGTTTGTGGTGTGAGGTAGAGATAAGTAGATTTTTTAAAACTACTTCACCCACTATTTTTTAAATTGGCAAACATTTAAAAAGAAAAACCTGGTTCTTTATCTTCAAGCATTCTCAAAAGGAGAAGAGTAGACTGAATTCCGTATACTCTTTACCGGCTTCAACATTTACTATTTTATGACCAACTCGTTTCTTCTTGTCTCCTTTGTTTCTTCCCTCTTCTCGCCCCCACATAGAAACACACACATAAGGTTGTTCTGAAACAATCCCAAACATCTTATTTCATCAGATCTCTCCTTAAACATATAACCATAAAGCCATTATCACACTCAAAAGTTAGATCTCTTATTTTAAATATAAGGATATAAGTTTGGAAAGCATAAAATGTAAAAGCAATAAGTAAAAATCACTCACCTAACACTAGCAGCCACTACAACACTACATCTCTAGATGTAAACATTCTAAATCTTCTGAACTTTCCAACCTGCTTTTACCTATAACCGCTTTTAAGAATGACTTCTTTGGCTGCATAGGCATTCTATCATGTCACCATTCTATAATTTGTATAATCAGACCCTTATTATAGAGCATGTTGTCATATAGGTTCTCAATATAATAACTGGAGACATGTTCAGTTATAGTATGAATTTCTAGAAATGAAATAACTACTCTATTGAAAATTACTTTTAAGGTTTTCTTGATCAGTATTATAAATTTTTGTGTAATCAAATACATAGTTTATGCAGTGGATCGGTTTGTCCCAGTTGCCATATTTTCTCCAGTGTTTCAGTTTGATTTTCGTGATGATTAGTGAATTCACTGGGTGACAGTTATAGTTTATATTTTTTGCCTTTTTGTGTATGTGTGTTGGGGGGTGGTACAGTATGGGAAATAGTATTTTTGCCTTCTTTTAAAAAATGGCAAATTAATCCTGTAGTTTAAGTTTGTTCAATCATTATCTTTGAATCACAGTTAATTTTTTCATGAGCTTTTAGAAATTCATCAAAAATAGTTGACTTTGGAAGATTTTTTAATGCATTTAATTTAGAGTCCAGTGCTTTTTCTTGGCATAATATCTTTTACAATTAAAAAAATTGCAGCTCAAGATATCACTGCAGTGAATAGTTCAAGCTGTAAGAAGACATCAGACGAAAATTATGAGGACCCTTTTAGACCTGCAAAAACCCTGAAAGAAGGAAGTGTTCTAGATGTTCTGAAAAGCCCTGGTAAGATAACAGCTACTGTTGAGAATAAAAAATCTTAATTATTTAATACAAACTCATGATCTCATTTTAATGTCATTTGTGTTATACTTTAGGCTTTAAAAAATTATGACTACTTTGATAGGAGATCGACTTTTGAACATAGATGTAGTCAGATGTAATCCTTTCGTGGGAAATATCCTGGAAACCTTACTTATTTCTTTGGAATTTAAGGACTCTGTAATAAAATGAAATCTCTAAGAAGCAAGTGTAGAAGGAGAAAATGAATTGCCTGTCAATAGAGACAGGCCAATATGGAATTAAGACTAAATCAAGACTATCTAGGTGTGTCTTTCTCTGAGAACATTGAACTGCCTTCTCATCTCAAAGTATTCCCCAATTTGGTATATATGGAACAAGGCCAGGTGGAAAGCATTTGCTGAGTTGTAACATACATATATAGGGGACAGTACTCACTTGAAATGAAACAAGATTTGCAAGCTAGTAGGTAACCATTTGAAGAGGATACATAGAAGTTCTCAGATAGGATTAAGTTTTTGGTTTGAAATCAAAGAGAATGTTCACAATTTCATTTGCTGTTTAGTATAAGAATGTAAAACCATTTATAAGATAATCTAATAGCTCAGAAAGAATTTAAACTTATCCAGCAGATGTGTTCATGTAAATGGGATAGGTTTTTAAAAATAAGGTTGGCTTTTACAACAGAATTTAGAAGGATTGGGTTTTTCTGGCCCAGATCTCTCATTTTATAGATGAGTATACTGCTTACAGGAATCCAGTATTTTAGACAGTTTTGTGCAGTTATGGCAGGACTCCAGAATGCATGCACTAGAATCAACCAGGTAATTGGCAAGCATCAAGTGTGTATAGTTTATCTTACATATCTAGGGTCCCCTTGTCCCTTTTTGGCTTTTTAAATAGGAAAAATTTGTGGGGAGTCTTCATTTGAGCAAAATTAGGAAAATCTGAAAAGTTGGAAGGAGATCTGTGGTGCCTTGAGGTGGTTACTGTTAAAATTTTGCCAAACTTAGTGATTTAAATTAATCATTAGCAAAATAGTATATTGTTGACCACTGGGAGTAACTGAAGTATTTGGGATCATTTTGCCTTTATCTAAAATAGCTTTAGGCTGGATTATTTATTGGTACCACTAGAAAACCTGTAACAACCCTCTATATTTTCTTCCCTTCTAATTTTCTTTTCCTTTGGTGGTAAAGGCTGGAGAAACAGATCACTGATGGTGTCAGTGTTTGTAAAATAAAAGTTAACTGGTTCTAAGTAAAGGATTAGAAAGTCATTCCCATGAATAAAGTGTAGCTTAAATGAATCAATTCAATGACAACAGTTTGGGTACCACAAAGACCTCTGCCCCACAGCCCCATTACATGGTTTGTGTGAATACCTTGTCTAAATAAAACACCTTCAGTTTTTACCAAAATGGTATACTTGGAATTTGAAAGGCTCTCTGAGATTGTATTGAAGTGACATCTGAGGCAGTTTTGTTTCAGTAACTGTTCAGTAATTTTGTGTAAGCATGTATTTGAGTTGCATGAGCTCTTGCTCCATGAGGTAGATTAGGTCTTAATCATTTTTATATTTGTAGGCCTTACCAGAGGATTTGGTACATCTTTGCTGGGATTTGTCACTGAATCATTACCATTTTAAAGCCTATATGTGTTTAGTATAATTAAAAATAATCCTTACCACCCAGTTGGGAGGGACATCTGTCAAATAACTATACCTGCATAACTCATCTGGTTTTATTAAAGGTAGCGGATACCACAACAGTGGATTATGACTGAACAAAATTGAAAGATGATAGATATTGAAGTCATTTGGCATGGCCAAGGGAAACTTGAAAGAAGAGACAGATGAGGGAGGAAGGCTACGAGTATACTGTATTTGCAGGAAGGCAGAACATAGCAAAATGTGGATGACAATAGTGTGTATCAGTAAATTAGTACAAATGAAAGCATCAAACTAGAAATTCCTAGAAGTAGAAGATGCTGTCCTGTAATTAATATCTTTTGTAGAATTTTAACTGTTCTAAGTGTCGCTTATTAATTATGTAATTAGTAAATATGGTTGCTTAGGTGAAAAACAACTCTTAAGTAGTCCCTCTTGGATTGTAGTAACTGCGCAATAAGGTAAATATGTCTTCTCCCAGTAATAATATTCCAGTTAATGCTTTGATGTAGAAAGCTTCTCTGACTTTTTATTGTTGTTGTTGCACTCTCCCCTTCCTCTATTGCAGGTTTCACATCACTGAAGGTAGATTCTCTTTCTTCTCAGCCTACCACAACAAGCCCAGTAGTTTATACAAGACCAGCAATAAGTAGCTTTTCTTCTAGTGGAATCGGGTTTGGAGAAAGTTTAAAAGCTGGATCATCATGGCAGTGTGATACATGTCTACTCCAGAACAAAGTTGCAGACAACAAGTGCATAGCCTGTCAGGCAGCAAAATTGCCATCAAGAGATAGTGCTAAACAGACTGGAATTGGGACACCAAGTAAAAGTGGCAAAGCAACTCTTTCTACATCAGGGACAAGCTTTGGAGACAAATTTAAACCAGCAGTAGGAATTTGGGATTGTGATACCTGTTTAGTACAAAATAAACCTGAAGCGATAAAATGTGTAGCCTGTGAAACACCGAAACCTGGAACTGGTGTGAAGCGAGTCCTTGCATTGACAGTGGTTTCCGAAAGTGCTGAGACTGTGACTGCCTCATCTTCCAGCTGCACTGTGACCACCGGTACCTTAGGATTTGGAGATAAATTCAAAAGGCCCGTGGGCTCTTGGGAGTGTCCAGTATGCTGTGTTTCTAATAATGCAGAAGACGATAAATGTGTGTCCTGTATGTCTGAGAAACCAGGTATGTTTATGGCTTTATGGAATAATTTTGCTAAATACTGTAGTACAACATTGTAATTTATTCTTTGCAAAACAGTTCAGAACAGCTACAGTATTTTAAATGTTTCAGGATGAGCATTTCCTCATATGTATTAATTTTTCTAAACTATCTTGTGTTTAAAATGACTTGCTTGGGGCTAGATCTGCATGTTCGTTTTGAATAGGTTGCGTGTTAACCAGTCCAATATATATGCTGACCTTTCTGTGCAGTTTTCTTGGAAACTTCTTCATGATCATTTTCAAAGTTGACTAATAAAGATTTAGAAAGATCTTAAAGTGGGGCAGTGTTTCTCAGACCTTTGTAGAGAATACAGTATTTGTCTCCTCTCTAAGTAGAAATGGGGGTAGCTAGTGGTCATTTCCAGGGAAGGCTTCTTTAAGGATCAGACAGTAGTCCTTAATGAAAAGCTCTAGCTGAATATTAATGACAGTACCTTTTGTTCGCTGCCAGAGATGTTGCAATGATAGTAAATTACTGAATCATTAATGAAAAAATTCTAACTTAGCCAGAAAAATGGAGTTAGGTTTGAGTTTTTTCTGTTTCTCTGTTCAAAGTTGGAAGAATTACTGAAGATTCACATCAATCTTTAATTCATCTGGAAGTGATTCTTTGCTGATTTTATAATTATGTAATTAATGTGGTACATATATACGGTAACATAGATACTAAGTAAAAACGTGCGTATTCTGAGAATGATCCTTCCTATTTTTAGTGCATTTTTAATGGGTGTGCAGTTTTATGTCTAGTGTAAAGCTCTGCGTTGTTATATTAGCCTAGACCCCTGGCCTGAGCCCTTGAGCCATGTTTCTAATTCCTACTGGACATCTCCATAAGAATAAGACTTCAGAATCTTCATTCTGAAATACCTTCCTCTTCCTGTCTGGTGCCCCCTCCTCACCTTAAAAAAACAAAACAAAACAAAACAAAACAAAACAAAGCCCTCGATGTATGCAGGAAACCAAAATTAATTTTGAGTCAGTGGAAGAGTAATAAAACTTTTGAGTTGGGAAGTAATTTGTTACACATGAACAAAGGAAGCTCATCTATGTATTAAAGAATTTTATTCTTTAAATGATGAACCATCATTT
This sequence comes from Indri indri, assembly GCA_004363605.1. NCBI lineage: Eukaryota > Metazoa > Chordata > Mammalia > Primates > Indriidae > Indri > Indri indri. The sequence goes on along the minus strand of RJWJ010000968.1, from coordinate 146,460 downwards.
TCAGCAGAGGAGTGATGTGGTCAAATTTGTATTTTTGATAAGTCACTCTGGCTTTTTGGAGAACAGATTTGAAGGCAACAAAATTTGGAGACCAGAGGACAGGTTAGGAAGTTATAGCAATAACAATGTATAGGTGATAGATACTGGTGATATGTACTAATGGGATTAAGTAGGGAATGGGGGATGAGGAATAATGTAAAAGCAGTTGATTTCAAGCTGCTGAAGTTGACATTCAGATACTATGGGAGGCCTTTGGATATACTGATACAGACCCTCTGGGCTGGAGATACCAATTTGGAGTCATTAGTTCATAGTTTTGATATTTGAAGTCTTGGGAGTAGAGATGAGTGAGTTGAATGAATAGAAAAGATGGCCTAAAACTAAGATCACTAACTTAAAGGGAGTGGCAGGAATTAAACCTTTGAACAGTTAATCTTTTAAAGGAACAACCAGAGAACTACAACGAAACTACATGGCACTGGTTGCTTCTGAGGAGGATGGATTTCAAAGGAATAAGATCAGTGGTCTCAATGAGAAGGCTATTATTCAAGTAAGAGATGAAGGAGGTCTTAAACTAGAATAGTAATGGAAGAGTCAGAACAAGATTGGAATAAATTTGAGAAATATATAAGGGAGGAGGAACCATCCAGCTAAGCTAATAACCAAGTAGACAGTGGAGTCATCAACTAAGAGACTATAGTGATGAAGCTCAGAGTGTGGGTTGCAGATCAGATTGGGAAATGTTTTGTTGGTGTTTAAAACTATCAGAGTAGATGAGCTTGTGAGAAGGGCAATGGACCAAAGATTGAACCCCAGGGAGCAATTTTGTTGGTAAGATAGAGGAGAACATGTCTATAAAATACGGAGATCATTCAGGTAACTATGGGCAAAGTGACAATGGTTGGAGACCATTTAGAGAAGTAGGAATACCAGAATGAATGGTTCCCCTCTCAGCACCCGCCATGCAGCTTCTCACACAAACATGCCAATTCTGCTTAAAGATTTCTCACCTCTGTGTATCCTTCTGCCTTTTAGTCATTTCTTCCTTCTTTGCACACTTGTTTTAGATCATTTCTCACTTGGTGATAAATGCTTTTTGTTTTTGTTTTTTTTACCACTCTTAGACCATGAGCACCTTAGAAGATAAGCAATATTTTGTTATCTTTAGTGTCTCCAAAAGCCAAGTATGTTATGGTACTTAATAAGTATCTGCTAAATGGCTAGCATATAACAGGAGTATTGTGAACATAGTAGGTGTCAAGTTGAATTGCAAAGTGAATGATAGGACACTTCCTTCTGTGCAAAAATGATTATTTCAAAGGCAGAGAGACCTAGGCTTTGAAATTTTGAAATTAATGTGGTCCATGGCTAAGTATTTTATATGTTAGGATATTGCCTACAATTTACATCTTATGTCTTAGAATGCTGGGCTGTTTGAAGAAATTTGACAAAGATTCTTGAGGACAGTTTAGTCTTTTAGCTCCTAATTTGTGATCATGATTTACAAAAAAATCCCTAGAATTTCAAACTTGAGGTTAAGGGGAGCTTACCCATTGAGCAAGGTTAGCGTGAGCTGCTCCTTTATAAGGTTAAAAGAAATCTGAGAGGTCTATCCTGTTTTTAACAAGGTACTATTCATATTTTTGGCATTTTATCTTAATAGGAAATGTTACTAGAAATTGAGCATTTAACTTTGTGGTGTCATTAAAATTCTGACATGTAAATTAAAATTTTCATGTGTTTCCCCATTATGTTTTAGGAACTTCAGTACCTACTTCAAGTAGTAGCACTGTACCTGTCTCTCTGTCTTCTGGAGGCTGTCCAGGATTGGACAAGTTCAAGAAACCTGAGGGAAGCTGGGACTGTGGAGTGTGCCTAGTGCAGAATAAAGCAGACTCTACCAAATGTGCAGCATGTGAGAGTGCAAAGCCAGGCACAAAATCAGAGTTTAAAGGTAAGGCAATGGTAAAGGGCCTCTTTGTAAGGCCATTTTAAAATGAAGTATTTGCAGACCGCTTTAGTGTTTAAGTTACTCATTTTCTGTTGAAAATTCATGTAAAATGAGATATTATCTTGAGACCTTTTAGTTATATCTATCTCTGAATTATTGTAAACTCAAGTTAGCTGTTTGTCAACAGCTATCTTTTCTACAGCTGAGTAAAGAAATTTCTTGTGTTACGGAGTCTCAAGAGTTTTTGGTTTTTTATTTTAAACTGTTAACACCCTATATGAATTTACTGACTCTTATTTGACTGGGAATTTATACCTCTGAAACCTATTATAATTAATCCTGGCTTGGACTTTGGTTTCTCAGAATATGTCCCAGAAAAAGAACTCTTTTAATATTTTAGTATGTAAATATACAGGAAGAACTTTTCAAAGTAATTAATGCTGAACTATCTGGAGGCCAAATTTTTCAAATTTTTATATCCTTGTGTGAATTATTTTAATCACTTAACACATTTCAGTCAAAATTTTGATAAAAGCTGGGAAAGAGAAGAGATTTTAGATCTGAAGGACCTGTCAGGGAGGGGTGAGAAAGATTTTAATTTGTAAGAAAGTGAGCCTACAAGGTGGAAATGTGTGAGGATTAAAAAAGAATACCAAGCTTTATCTACTTCGTAATTTGCCTGGGACTGTAGTAGCTTTCAAACTTTTTTGACTACAAACCAAAAGTCAGAAATAAGCCTTTTATATTGTGAACCATCACACGTACAGTGTACTTGTCTATATGAGCGAAATACAAGTTTTAAAAAATAATACTTAGCTCTCATGCGTGGGAGGTACCCTGGTATTTTCTATTTTATTTCATTTTAAAAGAAAAACAACTGGTTACAGCCCACTAAATTAATTGAGTGACGAATGGGATACAACTGGCAGTTTGGATAACATTGCATTCCTGTGTTTTAGAAGGTAACTGCTTTCCAGTACATTTTATCTCATTCTGTAGCTGTTAATTCATGGTCTCTTTCTAACAGTGTTCTCTGTCCGCAGTACAGTGATCACCATACTTTTAAGTATGCCCAGTAGAGCCCTTTGAGGCAGAGGTGATAACTTGTTAATTCTTGTCTTTGACACCTTTATTTTTAGCTTTCTGTCTAGTATCATTTAATGTATTTTAGACCACGTGGATAGCCACATCTTCTGAGATTGCGATGTAATTTTTCAACTAAGCCTCTCTTACAGAAAGAAGGTGGGGTGGATAATAATTAAAGGGGGAAATCTGAGGATGGGCTTGGGTATCGTTTGTCTATTTACTTATGGATAAGTAGATTAATGCATAAGTATCTTAGCACCTTTAAATGATTCTTGTTTTGAGCCAATCAGTAAGCACTTCATTTTACTAGTTTCTTCAGCTGCAGAAAAACATGAAACCAAGACTTTGATCTTGTCAGTATATTGTTTAACTTTATAAATTTTGCTTCAACTCATATAATTCTTGTTTTTTGATGCTAAATTATTTTTAAATGCTTGAGTAAATAACACTTTTATTCACAAGATTTAAAAATCAAGAACAAGATTCACAGTGAAAAGTCTATCTCTTGTCTGTATTGTAACTTCCCCCCTCCAAGCATAATAGCCATGGCTAATTTGTTGTAAATCTTTTGGTGTTTTTGTTTTTTGAAACAGAATCTGGCTTTATTGCCCAGGCTGGAGTGCAGGGACATGATCTTAGCTCACTGGAGCCTTGAACTCCTGGGCTCAAGTGATCTCTTGCCTCAGCCTCCAAGTAGCTAGGATTACAAGCACACGCCACATCTGGCTAATTTTTTAATTCTTCGTAGAGATAAGGTTTCACTACATTGCCCAGGCTGGTCTCAAACTCCTGCCCTCAAGTGATCTTCCCGCCTTGGCCTTCCAAAGTGCTGGGATGACAGACGTGAATCACCACACCCAGCCTCTTGTAAATCTTTCAGTTTCTTTATGCCTATCCTAATCAAACACTCTTATTCTAGGTATTCTTATTTCCTTTTGCCTCATTAGAAAAGATTGTATATGACACTTCCTTCCTGTCCTCTTGATTTTTATCGTGTATTATGTCGGGCATATCTTTGTTGTTCTTTCTCATTTACAGTTGCCTGAACTGCATATGGCATTTTGCAGGCCTGTAAGTTTATCTTTAAAACAAAGTCCCAGCTGTAGAATTGCTGAGTCAGAGGGCATATGTGTTTGTAATTTTTGGTAAAGATTAACAAATTGCCCCCCCTACAAGTTTTGTGCTAATTTATACATCCACCTGCAATGTATTATGGTGCCTGTTATTTCCAGTCTCATCACCAGTACAAACTTTATCAGACTTTTTTTGATCTCTGCCAGTCAGTAAATGGAAAGTGGCATGTCAGTATAGTGGTAAGGATTGAGATATAATTCTCATACTGTACGTTGGTCAGCGTGGTTCATGTTTACTGCCATTGGTAATACTCTTCAAACTAGGCCTTTTCAAAGTTATTCCTATGTCACTTTGGCTTTCAGGGTTTACATTTTATTTGAGAGGGCGAGTATATTAATTCAGTGTCTTGTGGTATCATATTTTTGCAGGCTTTGGCACATCTTCCTCATTTTCGAACCCACCAGCCTCATCCTTCAAATTTGGTATCCCATCATCCTCTTCTGGGCCTTCTCAGACTTTAACAAACACTGGAAACTTTAAATTTGGAGATCAGGGAGGATTCAAAATAGGTGTGTCATCAGATTCTGGGTCTGTAAACACCATGAGTGAAGGCTTCAAATTTTCTAAACCAATAGGAGATTTTAAATTTGGAGTTTCATCTGATTCTAAACCTGAAGAAGTTAAAAAAGACAGTAAGAATGATAATGATTTTAAGTTTGGACTTTCTTCTGGTTTAAGCAACCCAGTTTCTTTAACTCCATTTCAATTTGGGATGTCTAATCTTGGACAGCAAGAAAAGAAAGAGGAACTGCCTAAATCTTCATCTGTAGGCTTTAGCTTTGGTACAGGTGTTATTAACGCCACCCCTGCTGCTACTAACACCACAGTGACCTCTGAGAACAAGAGCAGCTTCAGCTTTGGAACCATAGACACCAAGAGTGTTTCAGTGCCTCCTTTCACATGTAAGACATCAGAAGCAAAAAAAGAAGAAATGCCTGCCACCAAAGGAGGGTTCACGTTTGGCAATGTGGAACCTGCCTCTGTGCCATCTGCCTCAATGTTTGTTTTGGGAAGGACAGAAGAGAAACAGCAAGAGCCTGTCACTTCTACTTCTCTAGTATTTGGGAAGAAAGCTGACAACCAAGAGCCAAAGTGTCAACTAGTGTTTTCCTTTGGGAATTCAGAGCAGACCAAAGATGAGAGTTCTTCAAAGTCAACTTTTAGTTTTAATATGTCAAAACCATCTGAGAAGGAATCTGAACAGCCAGCAAAGGCTACTTTTGCTTTTGGGTCTCAAACCAATACTACAGCTGGTAAGTATTAAAGTTTTTTTTACAAGGTATCTTTGATATCCCAACAAATGAAGCAAGTCAAGGAATGCTTTATATAGTTGAACATAGAACATAATTGATAGAGTACAGAACTCTTTGGGAAGGAGGCCTAGGATTTTCAGTTCATACTGCTCTAAACCCTTGTGATTCTGATGAAGTTATCTTCATATCTAATTTTGAGAAATACAGCTCTAATGGAAAGCCTACAATAGTGCAAATTTATATATATCTTTCTTCTGTTTGGGCTTTTATAATCAGAATTGGCATATACTACCTGGGAAAATAGGGATTCCTACTTAAGCTCATGAAGTATTTTCCAACTAATATAATTTTTATGTAGAGGCCTTTATGTACAAATAGTTAAGATACCAAGTCGTCATCAGACATTTAAGAAACACAGACAACAAATATAATTAATCCCTGAGAACAGGTGATTTTTGAAAACTAAAATCCTAAAGAAAAAATGAAATAGCATCCTTACAAGCTAAAAAACATGGTTGGTGAAATAAAATTATTGTGTGTACTGAGTTGCAGGAAGAACATAGCTGACAATCAGATTAATGAACTAGAATTTCTACAAACAGTGCAAAAGTACAAAGAGATTGATCCAAGTTAGATCCACAAGTTTTTTTTTGAATAGGAGTGCTTAGAAGATGAGAACAGTATGGAGGAATACCAAAGAAATGACAGAAGAAAATTTTCTATTTTTTTCTTTCTTTCCTTTTTTTTTTTTTTTTTACCAGAAACAAAAAAGCCCAGATTGAAGAAAATTTTCTAGATATAAAGACATTGATCTTAAAAATGGAATGATCCACTCATCGACAAAGACCAGTGAAATTTTAGGACACCACACCCAAAACCCTGAATACAGATAGGTATCAGATTAGCAGCAGACTTCTCCTTTGCAACATCAAATGCGAAAAACAGTAGAGCCGTGCCTCCAAGTGAATATGGTCTTGAACCTAGAATTCTGTTACTAGCCAAATTTGTTAAATTTGAAGGCAAAATATAGTTGATTTCAGACATACAAAGGATCAAAAGTCGAATGCCTATGAACACTTTTGAATAATAAATTGGAAACACTCAAACAAAATGAAAATTAACCTAAGAAAAAGTACAGAATTTGACATATAGCTGTGAGCATTTCTTTTGTCTTATCAGATATTTACTTGGACATGTAAAAACATCGTACAAAGAAAATCAAAACTAAAATTATCATTTGGAAAGGAACAAAACAAGATAGGGTCTAATCAAATTTGATCACAAAATTACTACACTGTGGTAGACCCTCTCAACCAACCTCACCTTAGCCAACTTGAAAGTGAGCCAGCCAATGACCTCCATTTTGTGTAAATCATACTAATGCCTATAGCATCCTGTGACCCAGCCCTGGCTTATGTGTAGTAATGGAACAAACAAATTACCGGAATAGTGGGGGAAAAAACTCTTCAGCTAGATGGCTGGATTTAGGATCACCATATAAAAATCAAAAGCTTTCCTTCAAATCAGCAATAAAATAGCATATATCATTTGTCTAACATTTTTAATTTTTTCTTTTTTTAAAAATTTTTTATCAAAATATTAAAAGGGTACAAATATTTTGTTACGTGGATAGCTTTTCTTTTTTTTTCTTTTTTTTCTTTTTTTTTTTTTTTTTTTGAGACAGAGTCTCGCTCTCTTGCCTGGGGCGAGTGCCGTAGCGTCAGCCTAGCTCACAGCAACCTCAAACTCCTGGGCTCGAGCAATCCTACTGTCTCAGCCTCCCGAGTAGCTGGGACTACAGGCATGCGCCACCATGCCCGGCTAATTTTTTCTATATATATTTTTAGCTGTCCAAATAATTTCTTTCTATTTTT
>RJWJ010000968.1:108522-139062 GCA_004363605.1 Indri indri | reverse complement strand
ATAGCTTTTCTTTAATTTTTATTTTTTTTTTTAAATATGGAATGCTTCACCAATTTGCATGTCATCCTTGCGCAGGGGCCACGCTAATCTCCGCGTCATTCCAATTTTAGTATATGTGCTGCCGAAGCAAGCACTACACTGATAGCTTCTGTAATGCTTGAGTCAGGACTATAAATGTGCCCATTACCTGAATAGTGTTCATTGTACCTGTTAGGTAGGTTTTTGCTCCCCCTTACCTCCTGTTTGATTTTCAATGACTTTTATTTTTCTCTGTACACATGTGTGCCCATTGATTAGTTCCAGTAACATTTTTAATTTGTATTTTATAACAACAGCAGAACTTGTAACATGCTGAATGATTAAAAGACTTACTTGTTTCTGGGTGAGAGATCTCCCGTCCCTTCCCGTAATTTAAGTTCTTAGAACAATTGTTGTGGAGCTTGACAAGCTAAAGCGATTCTAAAATTCACATGGGACTGCAAACTAGTACAACCTCTGTGGAAAATAATATGGAGATACCTCAAAGAGCTACAAGTAGAACTACCATTTGATCCAGCAATCCCATTACTGGGCCTGTACCCAAAGGAAAAAAAGACATTCTGTAAAAAAGACATCTGCACTAGAATGTTTATAGCAGCACAATTCACAATTTGTAACGATGTGGAAACAACCCAGGTTGCCCAATCAGTACCTGAGTGGATTAATAAAATGTGGTATATGTATACCATGGAGTTCTACTCAGCCATAAAAAACAATGATGATCTAGCACCTCTTGTATTATCCTGGGTAGAGCTGGAGTCCATTCTACTAAGTGAAGTATGACAAGAATGGAAAAACAAGCACCACATGTACTCAACATCAAATTGGTGTTAACTGATAAACACATATGTGCACATATAGTAGTAACATTCATCAGGTGTGGGCAGGTAGGAGTGGGGCGGAGGGGATGGGTATATTCACACCTAATAGGTGCAGTGCACACCATTTGGGGGATGGACATGCTTGAAGCTCTGACTCAGGTGGGGCAATTTAAATAAATTAAAGTAAATAAATTAAATAAATTTCACATGGAAGGAAAAATATGCAAGAATTTTTGGGGAGAAGGGCAGGCACACAGGCAGGTTTGCCCTACTAATATTAAACCATACTATAAGTTACAGTAATTAAAACAATCTAGTGACAATGACAGTAGAGGAAAGAAATGTATGTGTATTTGGGAGTTTAATGTACCATAAAGGTAGCACTACAGATAAGTCACAAAAGTGTACTACATGCTGTGGGAAAATTGGCTATCATTTAGACATATTGAAGTTATGATTCTGCTACATATTGTAACATAAATTATAAAATCAATATATAGATATAGATATATAAAAGTATAGCTATCTTCCACTTTCTGAACTTGATATTCAGACAGTATCTAGTTAAATTTGCATTTAAGAGATAAATTTGGATTTTTATTTTTATTAACCTGAATGCTGAAGGCCCTCCTGCAATAGAGGAAATCCATGAGTTGTAAAGGAAAAGATGGATATATTTGGCTTTGTCAAAATTTAGTATTAACAGATGTCCGTTCAATGAATAAATCTATGTTAAAAAGTTAATATTCTTTTTTCTAATGACTTGATTGTAGAGTAGTAAAAAGAGCTTTTTGAGACAATTTGTTCTTAAGGATTTGTTTGTTTCTTAATTTCTGTCTTACAGATCAAGGTGCAGCAAAGCCAGTTTTTAGTTTCTTGAACAATAATTCCTCCAGTTCAAGTACACCAGCCACTTCTGCTGGCGGTGGCATTTTTGGTAGTTCCACCTCTTCCTCCAATCCACCTGCGGCTGCCTTTGTGTTTGGACAGGCCAGCAATCCCGTGAGCAGCTCTGCTTTTGGTAACTCTGCCGAATCGAGTACATCTCAGTCTTTGCTATTTTCTCAAGATAGCAAACCAGCAACCACATCTAGCACAGGTACAGCTGTCACCCCATTTGTCTTTGGTCCAGGAGCCAGCAGTAACAACACTGCAGCTGCTGGTTTCAGCTTTGGAGCTACAACCACATCTAGCTCTGCAGGTACATTTATAAAAGAAAAAAAATATATATATATACACGTTGTAATGGGATGGGCTTTAATTATAAGTGTGTCAATTTTTAGTAAATAATATAGCAGGTTGTCACAAAACTACATGAATGTCTTTAGGTCATCTATGCTAGGGAGGTTGTAATTATTCATTATGTGGAATAATGTACATTTTGTGTTTAAGTTTAATATATTTAACTCTTGGGAACAATTTTTCTAATCTTAGTGTAATATTTATTTTTTTTAAGTTTTTGAAATGTAAGTAGACACTGAGGTTTTATTAGATATTAGTCTTTATTATGCAGTATATACATGTATACAACATGAGGCAATTTCTGTACAGATTAAATTTTTGGTGGGAGATTATTTTAGATATATCCCTTTATCAAAAATTGTTAGCTGAGAAGGTGGGGAGTGGTGGCTAATTGAAGTTTTTCTTTATATGAATTCTTTATGTTTCACTAAATATGGTAGAGAGAGTTATATTTTTAATCATTATTTAAGACTTACCTTGATGGAATTTGGTTAGTAAGGTAAGAGTCTGAAAAGAACCTTGAAATTTGTTTGTGGGCTTACGGAAGTTTCCTGAGGATAATCTCACTTTAGCCACTGCGGTGATTTAAGCATTTCCTTTGGCCTCCAGGATCCTCGTTTGTATTTGGAACTGGACCTTCAGCACCATCTGCCAGTCCAGCATTTGGTGCTAACCAGACCCCAACATTTGGACAAAGTCAAGGTGCCAGCCAGTCTAATCCCCCAGGCTTTGGATCTATATCATCTTCAACAGCATTATTTTCTGCTGGTTCTCAGCCTGCACCACCTACTTTTGGGACAGTGTCAAGCAGTAGCCAGCCCCCTGTGTTTGGCCAACAACCTAATCAGTCTGCATTTGGCTCTGGGACAGCTCCTAATTCCAGTAAGTGTGTATGGTGATGTAGTTTGTCTCTGTACTTAGGTTTTGTGTGTCTTAAAAATATTTTTCTTTGAACTTTGAAACCATGCATGTGTCTATTTTTTCTGTCTTTTGTACTTGGCAGACTAGAGAGGTATATGTTTAATTCACCTATACACAATATTCCCAATCATAACTTTTTAAAGATACTAAAGTACATTCTAGCCCAGGTAACAGAACAAGACTCTGTCTCAAAAAAAAAAAAAAAAAAAAAAAAAAGAAAAAGATATTAAAGTATATTTTAAAGTGTTTCTTACACTTTGACTTAGGTGTAGGATTCACTCATTCTCATTTCTCCTCAACTCTGAATTTTGGGGCTATCAAAGCTAGTTTTGAACTGTATTTTCTGATCTTTATGAATGGATTAACTTCAGGAAGTTATGCCCCAGTTCCAATACTCTCCTCGGACAGTCCCTGAGTTGTCTCATAACACTTTCTATTTAACAATGTTACTTAGCCTTTGCACTTGCATGTATAAACAAAAGTTTCCATAACTTTTTAAATATGACTGATCATACCATATTAAAATGTTGTATTTCCTCAAAATTGCACTGTTTGATATTTTTCTAATTGTGAAATATAACATAATGTAGATAAGGGCATAAAACATAAATGAACAGTGTAATGTTGAAGCAAATGCTTGTAGCAACCACCTGGGAGCCCCCTCTCTTGATCACATTCCTCTCTTTTTTTCTCCACTCTAATGATGACCATTGTCTTGTCTTTATGGTAATCACCCTCTTGGTTTTATTTAAAGTTTATTGATGTATGCATCTCTGGAAAACATAATTTTGCCTGATTTTTATCTCTGTAAATGGAATCTTACTGTATCCAATCTTTTTATTCTTGCCTCTTTCACTCTGTTAGGTTTATAAGGTTCATCCATGTTATTGCATATAGCTTGTTTATTGTCATTGCTGTAGAGTAAGTCATTGTACGAATATACTACAACTTACCTGTTTACTATTGATGGATATTTGAGTTAATTTTAGCTATTAAGAAATGCTGCTCTGCCCATTCTTGTAGATGTACCTTGGAGCACATTTGCATGTTTTTCTAGTGTATATACCCTGGAGTGGGATTGCCAAATTAAAGAAGATAATAAAAACTTTTCCTTATGGATTTTGCCAGTTCACATCCTACCACCATTGTATGAGAGTTCTCATATTTGGATTCTATTTGATTTCTTGCTTGCTTTTGTTTTTGTGAATTCTTCTAAACATTTTTTTTTTTTTTTTTGAGACAGAGTCTCACTCTCTTGCCTGGGGCGAGTGCCGTGGCATCAGCCTAGCTCACAGCAACCTCAAACTCCTGGGCTCGAGCAATCCTACTGTCTCAGCCTCCCGAGTAGCTGGGACTACAGGCATGTGCCACCATGCCCGGCTAATTTTTTATATATATTTTTTTAGCTGTCCAATTAATTTCTTTCTATTTTTGGTAGAGACGGGGTCTCGCTCTTGCTCAGGCTGGTCTTGAACTCCTGAGCTCAGGACAATCCACCCGCCTCGGCCTCCCAGAGTGCTAGGATTACAGGCGTGAGCCACCGCGCCCCGCCTTCTAAACATTTTTTTGGTCAGTTTTTGGTTTGGTGGCTTGGCTTTTGCTTATGGGTTTGTAAGAGTTCTTTATGTATTCTGGATATTGGTGCTTTGTCAGTTAATATAGGTGGCAAAATGTTTATGTTTTATGATACATATTAACCATTTTAATCAGAATTTTTTTCCCCCAATACTGAATAGGAACGTTTAGATTTTTTTCACACAGGCACCATTTCCCTGTATCTTCCTAATGTAGAGACACTGTATGGTTAGGTTAGGTCAGTATTCTCATTATGCAAATACTGGTTATTGCTGAGCCATGTGGTATACTATGACTTTTCTTTCCTACACAGAATTTGTTTCTCTGACATCAATGATTCCCTCTCTTTGTTAACATTTTCTTTGTACCCATTGCTAGTTAAAATCTTAACTCCCGTTCTATCATTTCTGTAAGTCTCTGTTCAGAATTTTTAAACACATTAACTGTTTTTCAGTATCGGAATGAATTATTTTTTCCTTAAAGAAAAATACATATTCAACCCCAGATGAAAACATGCCACTTTACGTAAAGAACAATCAGTTGTATAAACTTAAAAAAAAAAAAGTCAACTTTTGGAAATTTTCCTTCCAGTTGAAGAATTGACAAAAAGCTAAAAGGCACTAAAAATTGTAGTCACACTGTTGCTGAAATTTGGGGGAAAACAGCATTTCAGAGTTGTGGTCCTCAGTTCTTCTATAACAAGGTGGAATATGTTAGAAAGTTCTAGGCTCTGGGTAGCAGCATAATTACCAAAAAAGGCCATACTTCAAAGTCTAATGAAAGTCATTCTACAGAAAGCACAAAGTACTCATTTTGCTATGCATAGAAACATAATTTTAGTAATGATCAAAAAGCATTTTTGATAAAGATTAAAACTTTACATTTTTAATTCATGCATAATATTTGTATATATTTATGGAGTGCATGTGATGTTTTGTTATGTGAATACAATGTGTAATGATCAAATCAGGGTATGTAGGATATCTATCACCTCAAACATCATTTCTTTGTTCTGGGAACAGTTCAGATCTTCTAGCTATTTTGAAATATATATTGTTAACTATAGTCACTCTATTGTGCTATTGAACACTAGAACTTACTCCTTCTATCGATTTTGGTGCCCATTAACCAAACTCTATTCACGCCCCCCACCACCTCCCCTACACACACCCTTTCCAGCCTCTGACAATCATCATTCTATTCTTTACCTCCATGAGATCAACTTTTTTTTTTTTTAAAGCTTCCACATGTGTGTGAGAACATGCAATATTTGTCTTTCTGTGCTTAGCTTATTTCACTTAACATAATGACCTCTAGTTCAAACCATATTGCTGAAAACAACAGGATTTTATGTTATTTTTTATGGCCAAATAGTATTCCATTGTGTATATATACCACATTCTTTTTATCTATTGATGGACACTTAGGTTGCTCCTATATCTTGGCTATTGTTAATAGAGCTGCAGTAGACATGGGGGTGCAGGTATCCCTTTGATAATATTGATTTCCTTTCCTTTGGATAAATAGCCAGTAATGGGATTGCTAGATCATAAGGTAGTTGTTTTTAGTTTGAGAAACATCCATACTATTTTCCATAATGGCTGTACTAATTTGCATTGCTCCCACACCAACAGTGTATAATAGTTCCCCTTTCCTTGTTAGCATTTTTTTTTTTTTGGTCTTTTGATAATAGCCATTCTAACTGGAGTGAGATGATATCTCATTATGGTTTTGATTTGTGTTTCCCTGATGATTAGTGCATTGAGCATTTTCTCATGTGTTTATTAGCCATTTGTGTGTCTTTTTTTGAGAAGCGTCTTTTTAGTTCTGTTGCCCCCTTTTTAATGGGATTATTTGGGTGGTGGTTTTTTGGTCTTGTTTTTGCTGTTGTTTGAGTTCCTTGTATATTCTGGATATTAGTCCTTTGTTGGATGAATAGTTTGCAAATATTTTCTCTTATTTAACAGATTCTTCAGTACCATCAATTGTTTCCTTTGCTGTACAGAAGCTTTTTAGTTTAACATAGTCCCACTTGTCTATTTTTGTTTCGTTGCCTGTGTTTTTGAGGTCTTAGCCACAAAATCTTTGCCCTTAGACCAGTGTCCTGGAGTGTTTCTCCTGTATTTTCTTCTAGTTTCATAGTCTCATGTCTCATGTTTAAGTCTTTAATCCATTTTGAGTTACTTTTTATATATGATGAGATGTACGGGTCTAGTTTCATTCTTCTGCATATGAATATCCAGTTTCCCCAGCACCATTTATTGAAGATGTCCTTTCCCCTATGTATGTTCTTGGCACTTTGTTGAAAATCAATTGGTTGTAAATATGTAGATTTATTTCTGTGTTCTTTATGTTGTTCTGTTGGTCTGTGTGTCTGTTTCTATGCCAGCACCATGCTGATATTGTTACTATAGCTTTATAGTGTATTTTGAAGTCAGATAATGTGATGCCTTCAGCTTTGTTCTTTTTACTCAGGATTTGCTTTGGCTGTTGGGGCTCTTTTGTCACTTCAATGAATTTTAGGATTGTTTCTTCTGTTTCTGTGAAGAACATCATTGGTATTTTGACAGGGATTGCATTGAGTATGTAGATTGTGAAGGAAATCAAAGTATTTTTACCCCAGAATATATTTATTTGACGTATTTTGCGATGGCTGCCAAAAGGCTAGCAAACAGAAGTGGGCCTGCAAAGCTGCCTTTTGTGGGGGAAATTTGCATCTGTAGAGAATCTGCACTGATGCAGCCAGGCCTTCCCTTGTCCACATCTGGGAAAGATTAACTGAGAATCTGACATCTTTAAAGGTCTGAAAAGAAACATGTATCATCTATTCTCTCTGAGGGTGGCTGCCTCAGCCCTCAGTTGAAGCCCTGAGGTTTCATCTATATAACAAGATGACTTTTGCTAGCCAAGTTTTCTCTCCCGCCCATAACCTGTCTTAGCACTAAAACCTGATTTACTACCATAACCTGTTTTTGGCCATGCTCTCTGAGCCAGCATTCTCTCTGTAATCTCAAAATGGTATATAAGCTTTTGCACTCCATTGGGAGACTGGGTCTTCATTCATAAATTTGTATGCCTTTTCTTCAATTAATCTGCCTTTTGTAAGTTGATTTTTCAGTGAACCTTCACAGGGCAAAGGGTAAGTTTCCTCCCTGGCCCCCACAGTTGCCTTTGGGTAGTATGGGCATTTTTATATTGACTCTTCTGATCCATGAGCATGGGATTTCTTTCCATTTGTTTGTGTCCTCCTCAGTTTCTTTCATCAGTATTTTATAGTTTAGAATGCTTCACAAATTTGCATGTTATCCTCATGCAGGGGCATGCTAATCTTCTCCATATCATTCCGGTTTTGGTATATGTGCTACTGAAATGGGCATTGGAAGAACTTTTCTCATGGGATCTTTTCACCTGTTCCTCCCACCAGGCTTTCTAGGCCTACTGTTTAACTAACTGTGCTCTTGGGGGCTCTCTTTTTACCATTATCTTGGAGACTCCTTTTAGCTTCTTACAGGAATTTCTGTTACCTGGGTGTCATGTCTTTTGTCACTCCCTTGTTTTTGGTAGAGTGCATCTTCAGCGATTTCCTGAGGGTTTGGGGAAGAAAAATTTGAGGCCATGCATTTCTGGAGGGATCTTTATTCTGTCCTTATGTTTGGTAAGATTTTGGTTGAATATAGATTTAGATTAGAAATAATTTTCATAATTTCGAAGACAATTCTCCATTGTAGACTTTCTGGTTTCTAGGATTGCTTGTGAAGTCTGTCTTGATCTTTGCTTTTTGACCTATTTCTCCTTTCCGAAATCTAGTCAGAATCTTTTCTTTTAACTCCATTGCTCTGACACATCAGGGACATGCCTTAGTGTGGGTCTTTTTTTCTTTTTTTGATACAGAGTCTTGCTCTGTTGCCCAGGCTAGAGTGCTGCCATGGTATCAGCCTAGCTCATAGCAACCTCGGACTCCTGGGCTCAGGCAATCCTCTTGCCTCAGCCTCCCCAAATAGCTGGGACTACAGGCATGTACCAACACACCTGGCTAATTTTTTCTATTTTTAGTAGAGCAGGGCGTCTCACTCTTGCTCAGGCTGATCTTGAACTGCTGAGCTCAAGCAATCATCCCACCGTGGCCTCCCAGAGTGCTAGGATTATAGGTGCCCAGCCCCTGTGGGTCCATTTTTATCCATTGATTGTGTAGAGAATGCAGCATGCTCTTTTGTGAACTTCAATTCTTGGGAATTTTCTTTAATTATTTCTTTGAAGATTTTGCCCCTCATTCATTCATTCATTCTGAGTTTTTGTTTTGTTTTGTTTTTTGTTTTTTTTTTTTAGCTTCTATTCTCTCATTTTTTCTACCTTTTGTACTTTCTGAATGGATTTCTGTGTCTTTTTATTAATACTACTGCTTCTATTGAAATTTTACTTCCACCATATGACTTTAATTTCCAAGTGCTCTCTTTTATTTTCTGGATGTTTCCTTTTTATATTTCTCTGGTTTTGTTTTCATGAATGCAGGGTTTATTGGTCTCTTAAGGACGTTAATGGTGAGGTTTTTCTTGTTTCTTTCTTTTTTTTTTAAGTTTTGTTTCCTTGCTTAGTCGGTGTTCTCCAAGTTGTTTTTCTCTGTTATTATTTTGGTCTCAGTGTTTCTTCATTTGTCTGTTAGAAGGAATATTTAATTGGAACTTAGGAACAGAAGCTATGTCCCAGGTAGCTGCCAGACAAGATGTTGTTTCTTACTAAATACTATCTTCAAATGTCTGGTACTCCTTGGTATCTAGTCATAGTTTCATGAGTGTAGGATACCTAAATACCACTTGAATCCTTTGTACCTTGATAGGGCTTACAGATGTCGAATTTCATTACAGGTTTATCTAGCTTTATTTTACTTGGGAAAATTAGGATGGTTAGTATCATTAGGTCTTTCTTCTTAGTCTATCAGATTCCCCAGAGAAGATGCTTCCAATCTCCTGCTTGGTATCAGAGAACTTCTGCTTACCAGTGTTTTGTGAGCCAAGTTAGGGAGGATGGCTAGAGTTCTCTGTATTGATGATATCAACCTACTCTTAATTCCTATTTTCAATATGATGTTCTTGCCCTAAGGGGCAAGAACACTATGCATTTTGTACCCCAGTCCAGAGACTTCTCCAAACACTAAATTATTGTTCTGTTGGGATGAAAGAGAATTACCGTCTCGTTTGGTGTTGGGGAGGGATAGGTCTTGGTATCTACTTCTTATACAGATATTCTACCATCTTTCCTTTTTTTTTTTCCTTTTTTTTTTTTTAGTCCCACCTTCATTTTCACTTCCAGAGGTACCTGGAACCTAAATCTTTTGGGTATGTTTAGTGTAAATGGAATTGCTTCTGTACTTTCCCTGCTGCTAGTGTAGTATCAGCTCCAGTCAGCCTTCCAGCTTCTAAACTTTTGTTGTCCTCTCTCCCCATCTTTGTGAAAATCCCCTTACCGTTATTTTAATGCGCTTTTCAAAGAAGATAGAGCTTAATTTGTTGATTCCGCTATCTTTAACAAAAAATCTACTCTGCCCTTTTTTCCTTGGTCCTGGGTAAGTTGTGTGATTTGTTGGGGGTGTCAAGTATGTTCTGTGTCAGTGGAGAAAATATTTTTGTTTTTCTTTAGATTAAGAGACCGTAAGGGATCTTAACCATTTACATGTTTTTATATGTAGAGGTCAGAGTCATTACTAAAAAACTATCATTTTGCCCTAATGAAGTACTTTTGCTTTAACTATTGTAGGTTCGGTTTTCCAATTTGGCGGCAGCACTACAAATTTCAACTTCACAAACAATAATCCATCAGGAGTGTTCACATTTGGTGCAAATCCTAGCACACCTGCAGCCTCAGCCCAGCCTTCAGGCTCGGGGGTCTTTCCTTTTAACCAGTCTCCAGCAGCATTTACATTGGGGTAAGAGAACTTTTTGTTGCAATGGAGAATTTACATTGGTAAGAGTGCGTGCATGTGTGTGTTTTGTTTTTAAAAGTCACCAAGATGCAATATAGTTTTGGTAAAATTAAATATGTTTTCCAACATCAATTTACCACATTACAATTTGGTGGATGATATTATAGCCTGAGAAAAATAGCAGTATGGTGTGTGTGCTAGGTGTAGCATCAAATGTGTTTAACAGTGTCGTCAGCGTCCCGTCCCATCCCCCCCGCCCCTCGTTACTGGTCACATTAAATGTTTTGATTCTGAAATTTTGCTCTGGGCATTGTCTTACATTATAAAGGTTTTATTTTCACAGGTCAAATGGGAAAAATATGTTCTCTTCTTCTGGAACTTCAGTTTCTGGTCGCAAGATTAAGACTGCTGTTAGACGCAGGAAATAAAGGTCACATTGGTGTTATACACAAAAATTTTAACAACAGCTGGTGCCCTGCTTTCAGATACTGGATTGTGCTTTGTGATGGGGTTTTCTGAAGTCAGATCTGCCTAAGGACTTCTTTAGTTTTTGGAATTTTCCTCCTTTTCTCTTTCTTTATGGAAGCTCCGTCCCCACCTCACCTACCCTCTTTTAAAAAAATAATAGCTAGACTGGTGACTGATTCTTCAGCAAAAATATTTTATGATCCAGCAGATCATTCACTGATTTGACATAGTCTGGCTGTACCCAGGAATGGAGCCTGCACGGCAAATGGCTTTGTATAGAACTTCTTTGTCTGCACCACTATATGCGTTTATAAGCATTTGTGGAATGCATTGAAATTGTAATTATATCTGAGGAATTCTGTATAGATTAGAATTCTGTATAGATTAGAGGATGTTGAAATGAATGATTTCTATGCCGAGTCTGTGCTGGTGTATGTGTGAAATGAGTGAGTTGGGTGTATTGTGCACTAAAATTTTCTGATAGAGGAAGCCTGATTAAAGAATGGTCCATGCTAAGGACTTGTTAGATCTAGTTCGTTCTCCATTTAATAATTATATGCTATTTCTATATTTTCATTCTTCTATCACCTGTCTTGCCTTTTTCATTATTTTATTATGAAACTTGTGTAAATACAATTTTGTTTCTGTACTTTTTTGGCATAACATAAATCTGTGAACTTGAAATTTGAATTTTATGTTAGAAATTTTTTTGTTGTTTAGTCTTGTCTCAGATTTTATTATGTAAATCCCATTATTCAAAGTTGCCTAAATCCATTTAGAAATCTTTAAAAAAAAAAATTGGGGATTCTTAAAGTTGAATTTATTGGCTTTTCTGATCCAGTTTTGTTTGGACCAAAAACCAGTATTGTACAAAGTATTAAGCATATATTTTTATATTTACTGAAATGGACTGTGGTGACTTTGGATAATAAGGAAAAGTTTAATATTAAAGCCATGTTTATTACAGTATAATTAACATGTTAAACCATGGGATAAATGCCATCAATAAAAAATTATGACATACTTTTGTTCTAGTTGTAATTATGAAGGTACTCAGTATTAATGGCAGGTGACTTTTTAAAATAAAGGTTAATAGTAGACAATTAGAAGATAAATTCCAAAGAATAAATTTAAGGGATTTCATGTCTAATGTGCACATATATTTACATACCTTTTTTAAAAGTTGAAAATAAACACTGCCTAAAGCAGTTCACAAGAACTGCAGTGGCCCTTGAGCGTACAATTGTCCCTTCGTGTATACACCAGGGATTGTTCCCAGGACCATCCCCATATCCCCCAATACCAGAGTCTGTGTAGAACTTGAGTATGCAGTGTCAGCGCTCCTTATATGCCGGTTTTGTATTCTGTGAATACTGTCTTCGATCCACGTTTGCTTAGAAAAAATCTGCGTGTAATTGGGCTGCCCGTGCAGTTCAAATCTGTGGTGTTCAAGGGTCAGCTGTGATTTCTTTTGAATTGTTTTACTGCATTATTTTTTTTTTCTTTAGATTTTTCCTGTGGTTCATTAAAAAACTCTTGGAGCAGCATTTGACTATTTTTCAGTTAGAATGCACAGGTATTTCATGCTGACTTTTAATTTGCTTAACTTCTGGTTGGTTTTAAGTTTAAATTCGAAACTTTAAAATGTTTAGGAGCTTTTTTGTGCTTCCAATAAAAAGATACATATACATATATATGTATATATATATTTTTTTTACCTAAGCTATCTTAGGCCATCATCAAATGGTTAGGGGTAGAAATTTATATTTATAGTAGTTATTTTATTAATAATACACATTTCACACTTACCTGTTTGGGAGGCAAATTGTGGTGGTGAAGCTGGAAGCAGTAACTGGATATCTGTGTCTCACTGCTGAGAAGTTAATGCCTAACTACCTTCCAGGTTAGTTCTTAGCCATTCTCGGTGCATATGGTTGGGAACTTTTCTATTTTCTCTACTTTTCTCTAAAAATGTGCTAGAAATATTTACTTTTATTTAGTACTCTTTTTAAAAAACAAGTTACTGAAAACCATACTTAAGCTGGCTTATGTTAAAAATGGAATCTTTTTGTCCCCAAAACTGAGAAGTCTATAGGACTACATTCAGAATTTGGGATTTTTTTCAGTCTGACTACTTTCTTGGGATATCAACCTTAAACCTGTCCTTCCTCAGGCTCAGCAGAGGGTATCTCCTTATTGCACTGATTCAGGCTGTAGACTTACTGCTGATCCACTCCTCAGGACTGTAACTGCCCCTTTGTAACGACATGTAACTGTGCTTCACACAGAAGTGAAATTTGAGGGCTGTTTGTGCAAGAAAGGGAAACAGATGTTGGAAAGAAAATAATAAAAGTCCACTTCTCATGGTGGGCCAGTAAGGAATTGTTTTTAATGGAAAAGACTCTTTGAAGGAAGGAAAGTCGTGCAGAAAGTTTAATTGAATAATCAGGTATGTTTTCATAATTTGGTTGATTGACCAGCAGACCAGTGGTCTTTACTGAATGTATTGTCAGCATTACTTGTGAGATCTGTCAAATATACGGTCCAGGACATCATTGCCAGAGATTCACACACTGGGTCTGGATAGGGTCCACAAATCTGCACTATTAAATAAGCACCTAAAAGATTTCTGATGCACTGAAGTCCAGGCATATCACTTTTAAGCAAAGTGCTAGTTGGTTTTGAGTAATTACAATTCCAGGCATTAAGACAAAGTACAATTCAGCTGAAAAATGTCTTTAAGCTGCTTATTACTATGTTGTGAATTCTAAATTGTTTATTCATGTAATTAGCATTTTATTATTTGAAATTGTTGAATTAATTTTAACAATTTGTAACCAGGCCATAGACTTTAGCCAGGGAAGAACTTGTGTTTGCTTTAATTTTATTAGCATGTCATTTTCTGGGCCTGTTTAAAGTTTGAAATTCAATGGAAATTTTATAAAGGTTAGTCTGTGTGTTTAACGGAAACAGACAAATTTGATACAGTAAAATTGGGAAAACAGGGGTACTAGGTCTAGCTACACACACCAGCTGTATGATGTCAATGAGAACTGTCATTTCCCTGCAATATGGGGTAACTTTCATAAACTTCGTGAAAAAGTCCACAATTTGTGACTAGGCTTATTAACAGCAAGCACACTGTCTACAGGGCTCAGACTGGGCTGTATTTTAGTTACACTCAAGTTTATCCTTTATCTTTGCTCTTCTTGCGGAACTTGTTGTTTTGTGTCCTGCCCTTCCCATCTGGACTTGTTCAAAATAGGAAAGGCTTTTAAAGGTAGAACTGGGTTTAAATTGCCCAGCTCATATACCAGCTGAGACTTAACATCTTGCGTGGTGGTCGTGATGCTTAACAATTCTTAAAGGACTGGCTTAGTTTACAATTAAGGTTAGTTCATGCACAGGTAATTTTTGAGTGTACTTAATAAATGAATATAAATACAAAATAAATATATCCCTAAAAGTGGATGAGTTGTCATAAACCTCTTTCTGAAAGTATTCCTGTTTACTGATGTAGCCACTGGAAAAGCTGTATTTGGAAGCAGGGTCTCAGCAGGAGATTCCAGAGTAAACCTTCTTAAATAGATAAAACACAGATGCATAGGTGACTAGTATTTATTGAGACAAAGAATACAAATTGGTGGCATACAAATTATTAAAAATAGAATGCCAAATTTTATTTGTACGTGGGCCATCAGATACTGTTTGAAGGTCAAACCCTACTGTAATCAACAGGAAGGAAACATATACACACAGTTTGAAATGAACTTTACCCAGGCAAGCACATGTTAGAAAGACTTTGGCCTTTGGTATTGGGGGTGGGGAGAATGGCAAGTAATTGAAATGGTACTCATTGTGGATCTTTAGAAATACTGTTTTGTAAGCATATTCTTCAAAGAAACAGCCTGTTTAAATAGGGACAAGTGTAGAATGAGAACATTAATATCGTTATCCACCTCAAAAAACCCTTTATTCACAAATGGTATAATTTTCAACTCCTTTCTACCTTCCCTTTGCTGGAAATATTTATAAACACACAAGTCACTGAATGGAACAAATCCTTTCTTTTTACTATCACTTGAAACAATAAAAAACACCACTAACTCATTTGGTAATTTGGAAAAAGCAGCCCTCAACTATAGTGCTTTTTTTTCAATCCTATATACCTGGGTGAAACCGGGAGGTAAATGTTAGATAGAAACAAGTAACTACTGAACCAGTGGTAGAGAAGTAGCAGTTGGGCAATACTTTTTATAATACTGACAAGTGAAGGCTTACTATCCAAAAGTGTTGGTTTTATTTCTATAATCAAAAAGTAGTTTAAAAACAGGGTTTGCTATCATTCACACTTACCTACCTAGGACCTAGCTTCTGGCTCCAGTCTGAACATTAGTCGGTATGCCAGACTTTTCTAAAGGTGCACTAGCCATTCCGGACACTTGTAGGTGATGGGTACTGAGATTTTCTGGATGCCTAAATTAACTGCCACTGCTGTAGTTTAATTTAGGGCATGCTCATTGAAATAGTATTCTTACTCCCCTTGAATCCTAATTTTTGTTTCCTTTTTACTTATCTTGTTAAAGTGATGAATCATGTTTGCACTAAAAGAAAGTTGAAGACAACTTTCTTTTGCCTTTTCAGGTAGAGCTTCAGCATGAAAATTATACTTGAGACCCAGAAAATCAGTATAAGTGAAATATGCTAAATAGAAAAAAGTTCTGAAAAGGAGACTCCACCCAACAACTGCAAGAGAAAAATATGTGGTACTAAGGCCTGGTTCCCTATTTCTCCTTTGTTCTGTCAATTTTTTTTTCAACTCTGGGAATCAAAATCTCTTTTCCAAACTGAATTCATAAATAGAAACACTTGGGTTTTGCTGTAAAGACAAAGTAATACTTCTATGTATCTTATAGGACTATGTAACTTGAATCCATGGTTGGATCTGAATGAACCTACATATATATTAATCTGAATTACTCATGTATAGCAAATGTGTCATATTTTAAGTATAACAAACTAAACTGGACCACTTGTTTGCTTTTGTTTTACTGTATACATGAATGTAGCTTAGTTGGCAAACCATTCAATTATCTGACCAGAAACTATAAACCAAAGATGTATTCCAGAACTACATGACCGAAGGACATTTCAACTTGAATTCCCCAACCAGTGGCAAAAGTAGTGTACTCCAATGTTAGTGTCCATATACTACTGAAGTGCTAACTTTATGTAACACTTCCTAATTTCTAGCCTAATGTAAAAAATGAAAGATTTTTCTTTCCTTTTTTCTTAAAAACTATGAAGGGCCATAATACTAAATCTTCCCAGCACGAACAAGTGAATGATCTGTTTAGTACCCTGAAATACTTAACTAATAGGGTTTCTGTGAAGTTGGATTTGATGATATAAAATTATTTTGAAAAACGTGGTTTATGAAATTTTATAATTTAAAAAGTATTAATAAGAACATTGTTAAAGTTTCTGTAAACATTAAATGTGATTATCTATTTTCACAGTTTTAAATGTCAAAGAAAAACCCACTTTAAAAATTGATACAGTGATTAATAGGTGTCTTGCATTTCCTATTAAATTTAAGATCAAGAACAATGCCTAGACTGATCCCTTAAGCAGTCTAATTTTGAAGTGTGCAATAGAGTTTAGTGTTTGTTCTGAAAATAATACCAGAGATGGAGAAAATACCTAAGAACCCAATAAAACTGAAACTATAAATAGTGCAGCTACATCTCAACGCATGTAACTGGGACATCTAACATAAACACACACACACATAAAACCCAGAATGTTCAACAGAAGAATATTTTGTTTCAACAGAAGAATAAAGGTGGTAATACACCACTTATTACTTTGCTTAACATTTCCCCTAGAACTTCATCCCTAATAGGCCCAGAATGAGCTTAAAGAACCTAGAATAATGTCTGGAAATGATACTTTCCCTTCTTTAGAGAGAACAGTCCATAATGGGAAAATTGCTAATATTTCACAAGCTACTAGTATTTAGAGTTAATCATGAGATATTAAGATTTTTTAACTCCTTGATGTTTCAATAGTTACCAAAGTATATAAAAAAGTAGTATGTGAATATGCTGTATATAAATAGAAGTTATATTCAGAACACTGAAAAGCACTAATACTTTCTTCATGCTGCACACATACTGGGAATATTGTTTTACAGTAAATATGCAACAATGTGATGGAAGTAATTTTTCTCTACATATTTATAGTTTGATTTAGGGTGCTGAAAACACTTGCACATGAATTATAAGTTAAATTTACAGTGAAAATTTACTTCCCCCCTCCCATTGAAAGCAATCACTAACTTACCTTTTCTTTAAAAGAGTCAATAGTAATATAGCAATATGACTTAATACTTTTTCATCATCATTAAAAACCTGCCCCCAAATACATGTTTTAAGCATTAAGAGTAGTTGTAAAGTTACATCACTACCGCAGTGAGCTGCAGTACAGATTGGAAAACTTCAGGTAAGGGAACTGCTAGGCCTGTCTCACTTATCCCTTTTCTCTTGCAGCTAACTCACTGCCTCCTAGGATGGGAGATAACTCAATTATCCAATTTGTGTCCCCAATCCCTCCCCTCCAAAAACAAAGACAATTTCCCCAGGAAGTGTAAACTAAAAGATGAATTACATAGGTGTTTACAAAACACAACACAACTGGACATTTTTCCATCCTTTTGGGATAAACCAAAGTAAATTTTTAAAGTTTCATTTGGAGATTTCAAAGCTGAAAATGCTTTCAACAAATTCTAATGCCTTAGATCTTAAGAAAGTATATATTGTCCATTGTCGATTATAAAACCACTTGCCTTCTTTGCGATCTAAAAATTTTAACACTTGAATTTAACAGGTTTTTCTTCCGGAAAAGTTCTTTGGCATTCAAGTAAAATCAATACTTTCAGAATAGTCAGCTGCATCACACTACAGTGACTGCTTTAATTTCTAAATCATCAATTAATGTAACCCAGGGATACTGATGGCCTTGATACATAATTTAGTCTTGTCATTTTTCCATAAAGTGTGGAATTCAGTGTTTTTTTGAGCATCATCTGACCCCATTTCTTTTTACCACAATGGTTCCTGCTACAATGTCATAGGCTGTTCGATTATGCTGAAAAAACAGCAGTGTGATGAAAGCAGGGAAAAAAGAAGCAATAGAAAAATTCTTGATCAAAGCTCGTATAGTGGACCTAAAAAATTAAAGCAAAAATATCGGGTAAGTTGTATATCAACCACATATAGATTAATGGTATCCCATCAAGTTAAAATTATGTATTTAAAACATATTCAAAGTGTAGTTGAGAGAATTTTTACCTCTGATATTTATTTTCAAGTAGCACTGTATCATGATCAAATCACCTGGACTATTTTTAAAGATTTCATCAACATTAAAGACCTTAGGATTTTAACATGAAAATCACTAATAAACATGTCTTAGAATATGAACTAAGAGTTTACAGTATTTTCTAGTATTTTGCCAGAAGAACAGAAAAACTGTTCCCCTTGCTTAACTTTTCTACAGTCATTTATTATTTCCGTGTATTTCTAGTATCTTCTAAGCTAAGTATGCCTACTGCAGTCCCGTTTTCTACCTTATATGAAGCAATAACATTTTAAATTGCTGTGTGTTCTTTTATCAGCTCTCTCCTTTGTGGGATCCAGTGATTAAGGAAAGCTTTAAAAAGCTTTCAACTGTTGCTCAGAATGGAACATTATCCTATTAATGTTAGATTTCTGCTTTTTAGTCCATTGAAAGGCCACAGAAAAGTGCAGTGGCTGACGGTGTGGACTAAGAATCCAGAACAGTTGAATTCAAATCCATCTTCTAATTACTAGTTGTGTTCCATTATGTGCACAAAGTGGATAACAGTATCTATCTTACAAGGTTGTTAGGATTAAATTAGTTAATAGATATGCAGGGTTATTAACAGTGATGGTATATGAGAAGTGCTCAGTAAACATTAGCCACTCTTTTATTAAAAGAAGTAGCTAGGATTATAACCACAAAATTTGCAGCAAAATTGAGGCTTCTTCTAGAGTCACTTGTTCATATTTCATGATATAACAATCTAGCTCTGAATCACTGTGGCAACACTTCCAGCCAGTATCTTGTTTGGCTCAACTGATTGATTACCACCCACTCAACCTCCACAACTTCCATTATCACTAGTTGGACCTTCCCCTGGAGCTAGACGCCAACAGCTAGCCTTGAGCACCGGAAGTAATACAAGCTCTACTGCTTAAGAGCAAGAGCAGGATGCATGAATGCATAGCTGTCAAAACTCTTACCACCTATTCAGGATGGAATTACGACAGGTACTACCAAGTGGAGGCTCAAGTCAGGTTAATAACTGACCAATGTACACAGATCTAGAGGATAAGAAAGCTGGGCATGGAACGCTGACACAGCATTAATACCCAAATCATCCTCTCATTATTATGACTTATATGTCATAAAATGAACATCTTGAAAATGTATACTGAACAGGGGTCTACAATCATATAACACAACTGAAATAAATACTCAAACTTTCCATTGTAAACTTAATAAATGAAAGCCTCTCTAATAACATACCATTAAGAAGAGAAAACATACCAATATTCTAAAACACTACATCAAATGCTATCGCTTATGAATTATAGTAACCACTATGCTTAAAATATATTATTTTCATAAGCATATAGTAGATTAAGCTAAGAAAAGGACTTACGTTGTAATGCTAACATTTGAGGAAGGAATCACTAAAACCCGACTCGGTGCAATAAGTACTGATGTATCACATGTCACAACTCGAAGCCCTAGCAGGAACTTCCCTGGGGTAGCT
The DNA here is from genome assembly GCA_004363605.1 of Indri indri. Classification (NCBI taxonomy): domain Eukaryota; kingdom Metazoa; phylum Chordata; class Mammalia; order Primates; family Indriidae; genus Indri; species Indri indri. The sequence continues at coordinate 119,216 of RJWJ010000968.1, read as the reverse complement.
CCACCGGCTCCCCAAATGCAAATTATCTAAGGAAAGAAGGACAATTTAAAACAATTTACTAGCTCAACTATACCAATTTTAAAGATAAGTTGTCCTACCATATTATTTCATGTTTTAAAATTTTAAGTTGAAAGAATTGCATAGAATACTCAAATATGACCCATTTAATGTGTTTCTACAGGTTTTTAACATGTTCAATACCATAGACGTCGGCCGGGCACGGTGGCTCAAGCCTGTAATACCAGCACTCTGGGAGGCCGAGGCGGGCGGATTGTTTGAGCTCAGGAGTTCAAAACCAGCCTGAGCAAGAGCAAGACCCCGTCTCTACTAAAAATAGAAAGAAATCAATCGGACAACCAAAAATATATGGAAAAATTAGCCGGGCATGGTGGTGCATGCCTGTAGTCCCAGCTACCTGGGAGGCTGATGCAGAAGGATTGCCTGAGCCCAGGAGTTTGAGGTTGCTGTGAGCTAGGATGACGCCACGGCACTCTAGCCCGGGCAACACAGTGGTGAGACTCTGTCTCAAAAAAAAAAAAAAATAATAATACCATAGACGTCTACTGTAATATTTCTCTATGACCTATTATACTTTTCAGCAAGTTGTTTCTGTGGAAAAATATATTTCAAGTTCCTCAACCAACTTACAAGTATATTTTTGGACCACAATCTAGTTATGAGTGGAATTGTATTTGAATTCCCAAGACTGAAAAATATTACAAAGAAATTATAAAATGTCTCACTTCCGAAAGTTGTTTTTTTAACGTTATTAAAGAAAATTTGGAAAAAACAGAAAAGTAGAAAGAGACATTTTTAAAAATGCATGAATAATTACAAATTTCTGCTACTTTTTTGTCTTGGGCTGATAATCTAAAATTAAATTGTTAAATATCAATATTTGCTGAAGTTAGTAGCTTACCTCGTAGAAACAAACTAATAATCTGTATATAAGAGCCACAACCATCATTTTCTGCAAGTCTTCCATTGATGTGTCTTCATCTATTTCTTCTATTATATAATGCATAGCAAACTTAGATATATCCCTACACAAAATAATAGTTTGTGGTTATAAAGAATTAGTTATCAGAACACTTGCACTGTTTTTTTTTCATTAGTGTAAGTCATAAATTATAATTGAAATTCTAAACTAATCTTTAGATTCCTAACCATCTAGTTTCACAAAACATTCATTAGCGTATTCAACAAATAAGCAGTATTATCATAAGCAGGCATTGTACTAGCCCTGGGGACAGAATGGTGAATGAATTCAACATGCTTTCTGCTTTCATGGAGATTCTAACCTAGCAAGAAAACAAAATAAATAAACAGCAATAATAAAGTGGGATGAGAACTGTGATAGGAAACCACAGGATACTATGGAAACATATACCAGATAGATTTAACCTTGTAAAAGCTTCCCAGAAATGACATTTAAGCTAGGATCTGAAGGATGAAGAAAAGTTAGCCAGACTAAGAAGGGGAAAAAAGTTCCAGAGAAAGGGAACAGCAGGAGAGAAAGCCTTAAAGCAAGAGATTATGTGATGGAAGCTGAAAGCAGTTTGGTGTGGCTCAAATATTAAGTGCAAGAAGTTACGGTAATTAAGAAATAAGGGCATCTGTTAAACCAGATGATGAAATTCAGACTTTATCCTGTTGGCAATGAGAAACCATTGAAGGGTTTTAAGGCAGGAGAGGGGCAGAATCAGAACTTATGGATCACTTTGGCTTTATATCAGAAACTTGATTGAGATAAAACAGGAGAAAGGAGACAGAGTTACCACTTAGAAGACTTTTGCTATAATCCAAGCAAAAGATGACAGGAACTGGACTAGGGAGAAGCAATGATGAGAGAGACGGTGGGTGGGAGGAACAGGAAGGAATCACAGTAACACTCAGGTTCCTGGCAAGAGTCCTGAAATTTGACTACATGGGTTTGTATCTTGACTCTGTCACTGACTGCCTTTGTAACTTTTTAAGTTCTGGGCTTAACTTCTCATACACCCAAATTTTAAACTCTATAAAACGGAAGTATTAACCTCTACCTCATAGTGGTATTAAGAATTAAATAAGACTTCGTATAAAGAGGTGAGCGCAATGCCTAGCACGTAGGAAGTGCTTAGGGAGTGATAACTGACTGCTATTAGGATTATTATTAATCTGAAAGGAGGATTATTCAAATAAATGTCTCACTTTGCAGTTCACTTGGGACTTGCCTGACAGTATAAGCAATCCCATTTGGAAATGCCATCTAGTTGATTATTAATGACTCACCTATCAAAAGCTCTTTATGCCTCTGTGTTTAAGGACTCTACAAGGTAGTAAAAGGAAAATTAGTTCCTGGCCTAAGAGAATAGTTGAATAAAATCAAACCAGATTTGGAGGCTCCTTTTATCTGCTTTTGATAGGTGAGAATACCACACATCTTATATAATTTATTAAGAGTCTTTTTCTCCTTTGTAGTTATTTCTTAAAACCAACAAAACAATAAATCTGACAAAGCTCTTTTAAAGAAATCATGACAGTGGCACACTGATTATACATACAATCATTTGCAGGCATGATCAAAATTTAACAAAACAAGATCTCTCAACAGTAGAAATTAAAACCTTTCTGTAAATGTCCTTAACTTACTTTATTCCACTGAGGTGCATAATACTTAAGACAATGGTTGCTTTTATAAAGAAGAGAATAAAGAAATCCACCATCTCTGCCATAAATCTGTGGGCCAAGGATGGAATAACATACTCTCTGCCTGTTAAAAAAAAAAGGCAGGGGGTGGTTAGGAAAACTAATCATTTCACATAGGCCTTACAATACAAGCCAGGTAATGAATGGGGAAAATCAAGGTACAACTCGATAATAAATAGTTTATAATCTTACAGCAATCATTGATATTGATTCTACCAAGAGTACATGTTATTAAATACAGCAACACTACTCCACTATTTACTGAACTGCTTAAAGCTTGCTTTCAATACTTTAATGTTTAAAAATTGATTTCACAGATAAATTTGATTAGTGTACCCAATACATGTCACTAGAAACTCTGAGGAGAATCCAAGAGATCACATCTAGAGGACATAAAATTAAATGGTTTAGTAAAAATCAAAGTTAAGTACAATTAGTATAAAGTAAATCCCTGTATTTCTCCCCTATTATTTTAGTTTGCTTTGCTTTCTATAAAATAAACTCAATAATTATCAATTCTGACTGGGATTATATTCAGGCATCAGCTAGTTTTTGTCCCATATATCTGTGGCTGAATAAATTAGACAAAAAGTTTAATAAAATGTCAGTAAACCAAAGAATGTAACTAAATAAAAATATTATAGTTTCCATACAGAAGTAAACAATTAGATAATATACAAGATCTGTAAGCCATGGCCCAATCAAAGCTTCCTGACTCCATCTGTATTCACGTAAATCTCCTTTTATATCCATCCCTTCAGGTCCACTGTCCCTAAGCAGCCAATGTCTGGATTATTTCCAGACTACCAGTCAAGCCCCTCCGAAAGTGGATTTGCCATCTGGGAGTTTAGCTTTGGAGCTTTCTCTCCAGAACGTGGAGATCAAGGTAAGACGATGGCTAGAAGAGCAAAGATTTCTTTACATGTGGAAATAACTAGTCCCATGAGTAAGGGAATCAATTCGGAGTGCCAGTTCTAAAGGAAGAAGAAACTGCATTGCCCCGTACACTTCAGGAATTTAAGGCCTGGACAAACGATAGCTGATGCACGCGGAGAATCACTAATCAGAGTGGCAATTACAGATTTAAAAAGAGTGCCCGCTCTACCCCGCAGGCAGCTCACTGAAGACCCTCATGCTCCGCCCAACCTCTACCTCGCGCTTCTCACCTGCCTGCCGCCCGGTCTCGCTCGGGGTTCGCGAAGGGGCTGCGGATCCTACCCTCGTCACTGGAGTGGCGCGGACTGATCCTTGCACGTGAGGGGCCCGGGGTCCCAGGCCAGCGACTGGAGCAGGAGTGGTGATGCCCGTGGCCGCCCCGGGGCCAGGCCCCGCGGCCCTAGCACTCAGGAAGTAGAACGGGTTGTAATAGCCCAGCTGGGGGGGCGGGGGCGCCGCAGCCTGGGGACCCGCAGCGCCGCCGGAGGGGTAGGTCGGTGTGGGCGGATGGGGGCTGCAGTAGGCGGGGAAGGTGGCTAGGCCGCTGTGCCAGGTGAGGTAGCCGCAGTAGGACTGCCACAGCCACTCGTGCACCTGCCGGGAGTACTCGCGAGCGCTCAGCCGCGCCGGCCTCTCCCGCGGGGCCGCGGCCTCAAGCGCCTCGCAGCCCGCCGGCTCCTGCAGCTCCGCACCAGAGCCGGAGGCCGCCTCCCCGCGCTTCCTGAGCTCGCACGCCGGCTGCGACTCCTCGGCGGCGGTCGCGAGGCCGGGGGCTGGGGGCCGGCCCGGGGCCTGGGGTTCAACCTGGGGCCCAGCCCGGGGGCACGGGGCGGTGGCGGCGGGAGGGCCTCTCAGGGAAGGGACGGGCTCGTGGTCCCCTCCGCCGTCGTCCTGCCCGGGAGGGCGGCCTCGGGCTTCCTCGGGCCCCTCTGCCATGTCGCCTCAGCAGCACCCTCCGCGGTACCTGTCACTGCGCCGTCTCCCTTCCCCAGGGGCCCCTCCCCAACGGCCCCGTCGCCACCGCCGCAGCCACAGGCGTCAACAATCCACCACCGGAAGCGGAAACCCCGCCCCCAGGAGCGACGCCGGCCGCCGGGCGGAGCCGGGCGGGCAGGGCCGAGCGGTGGGGTTTCGGACCCTGGTTCAGTCCGGTCCTGGAGAGTCACTGCCTTGCCGCTTGTTGGGTCCAGAGTGTCCCTGCTTCCCTGTATGGTTTTAATGAAATGTAACGCCCAAGGGCTCTCTAGATGTTCCTTGGAGTTGGAGCTAGGTTGTCGGGGAGAAACTGCAGATGGACAGGATTTCCGAGAGGTCCCAGAGTCAGCGCAGAGTTTTCCACTGCGGAACCGTGCGTGCTTTTGGTCTCCAGGTGCAGGGCTTGTTGTTTTGCTGCCCGCATTCATTCCAGTTTACCATCTGTACTTGAGAAGGTGATACAGGACGCATCTGTCCACTTAGAAGATAAGAAATTAAAAGTCAGACTAAACTAGGACATAAATTAACATATTGCTACCACTGAGAGGCTTATAATCAACTTAAGGATTTAGGAAAATATATTAAAATATAAATATGTCAGGCGCTATATGTAATTCAGAGGAAGGGGGAATCATGACTACTCCAAAACCCTGGGATATGACCCGGGCCTTGCGTAACAAAATAAAGGACAAGACGCCTAAGGTTGAGACAATGGGTGTGAAGAAAGGCATAGTTCTGCTGGAGCAGAAGGCTTGTGTCTACAGCAGTGGAAAGAGGACCTGCAGGGGCCAAGCACTGTGGAAATATTTATTAATGATGATGCCGTTGGGACCAAGGGAAAACTTTACCTTCACCCTCTGAAGGTTTGCTGAAAGTCACTGAAAAGAGGCAGATTAATAGGAGAAAAGGCATGCAAATTTATTTGATTATAGTTTTACGTGACACAGAAGCCTTCAGAATGAAGACCCAAAGATCCAGGGCAAATTGTACATTTTTATGCTTAGGTTCAACGAAGTATGGACAGCCATGTAGAAATAAGATAGAACAAAAAGGGTGTGACACAGCAAGCCCTGTCTGTCTAGATTCTCTTGGCCTCTCTGAGCATACATTCCTTCCTTCTTCCTGCCCCTGGGTGTGGGGCCTGACCCTCTCTGGAATGGGGGTCTTACTACCTACAGTCAAACAAGGTAGGTCAGACAATTTCTTTATGGCCAGTTTTTACACAGAAAAGCAAGGGGAAAGGGTAATATTTTTAAGCTTCATGGCTGGCTTTAGGGGAAAGAGGTTCAGCTTTCTATGGATCATCTTTGGGGTGAGGGATTCTAGTTTCTATGGCTAGCCTTGGGGGAGAATGGGATGGAGAGACAGGGGTGCAGGAGAAGGTCAGAGAAAAACTTTGTACTTCTGAGCCCTTCATTTTGGGGTATTGCTTTCTGAGTCCCAACAATGTCCAGAATCATTTCTTATTTTACTCTGAAAGATATAAAAGCCGTAACTTTTGCCTGTAAGAAGCTAATGATCTGGTGGGGAAGGACATTCATGAAACACTTGAAAATCTATTTAAGAATTCAAAATAAGGGAAAGATTATGGTGGCCTATAGCTAGAAAGGTTTATCCTTACAAATTTGATTTTAAAATCAACTAAGAGAAAGTTTTAATGTTCAGACAAACAAGTATGCCAAGTTGGGGTGGGGAGACAGGAGAAACAGGAACAAAAAAATGAAAATGGCTTGGAATGAGTGAAATATTGTGATTACTGGGGACATGGACTTTGCTTTGAATACCACTGTTTATGTCCCACATGCACAGTGTCACTGTAAAGACATAAATAAAATGTTATAAGACCATGGTCCCAACCCCTGGGCTGCAGACCAGTACAAGACTATGGCCTGTTAGGAACTGGGCTGCACAGCAGGGGGTGAGCAGTGGGCCAGCAGGGGGGAGCTTCATCTGTGTTTGCAGCCACTCCCAGTAGCTCACGGCACCGCCTGAGTTCTGCCTCCAGTCAGAACAGTAGTGGCAATTAGATTTTCATAGGAGTGAGAACCTTACTGTAAACTGCGTATGCGAGGGATCTAGGTTGTGCATTCCTTATGAGAATCTAATGCCTGATGATCTGAGGTGGAGCTGAGGTGGTGATGCTGGTTCTGGGGAGTGGCTGCAGATGTAATGAGCTTGAATCATTTCGAAACCATCTCCCTCTTACTCCCATCCATGGAAAAACTGTCTTCTGTGAAACCAGTCCCTGGTACCAAAAAGGTTGGGGACTGCTATTACAAGACATGAAAGAGCAAAATAAGTCAGAAAAAGAAAAACTCAGAAATGAAGTAACAGAACTTGGGAAAGAGTTAGAAATAAAAGAAAAAATGATTTCAGAAAAGGGAACTAAAATAGAAGGAACAAAAGAGTAAGAAAATACAATAGATAGTGCCTGAAGAGAACTGGAAGTTGAAAATGAGATTTTTTTAAAATCAAAAAGAAATGTAGAAAGAGAAATAATTTGAGAGAAATGATAAATATTGAAGATATGCAAAAAAGATCTGACATATCTTGGATCTTTAATCTTTACTAGATTAAAAGTCCCTGATAAAGGAAACCTAAGTCAGGTAACAGAATAAATACAACGCATTTTAATTCAAGAATTTTTTTTCTGAATTACATATATATCTCCTCAGATTTTTTATATGTGTGTGTATATACACACACATTCCAGGGATGAGGTCTAGACCCTGTGGGAGACACCATGATTGTTGCTCACTGGTGGGCAAAAAAGTTCATTGAGGTGTGACATCAGTGGGTCCTGTTAGAAATCCTCTCTCTGGAATGCTGGGAGAAGCTATCCACAGGGAAACACTGCATCTCAGAATTCACTGCGAAGTGTAAACACACACACACACAAAGTCACTTAACAATGAGGATACATTCTGAGAATACATTCATCGTTAGGCAATTTCGTCACGCAGACAACATACAGTGTACTTACACAAACCTAGATGGTACAGCCTACTACACACAGGGCTTATATGGTAGACCTAGGCTACAAACTTGTACAGGATGTTACTGTACTGAATACTGTAGGCAATTATAACACAATGGTAAGTATTTGTGCATCTAAACATATCTAGACATAGAAAAGGTATGGTAAAAATACAGTATAAAAGATAAACAATGATACACCTTATGGGACACTTACTATAAGTGAAGTTTGCAGGAGTGAAAGTTGCTCTTGGTGTGTCAGTCAGTGAGTGGCAAGTGAATGTGAAGGCCTAGATTACTGTGCATTACAGTAGATTTTATGAACACTGTACACAGTTTATACTAAATTTATTAAAATTTTTTTTCCTACTGTAACTTTTTTATTTTATAAACTTTAATTTTTTTAAACTTAAAATTTTTTTAAAAATTTTATTTCAGAATATTACAGGGGTACAAATGTTTTGGTTACATGGATTGCTTTTGCACTGCTTAAGACAAAGTTACAAGTGTGCCCATCACCCAGATAGTGTACATTATACCCGTTAGGTATGATTTCACCCATCCCCCTTCTCCCCCCGCCACCTGAATTTTTGAAAACTTTTTGACTCTTGTAATAACACTTGGCATAAAATACAAACACATTATAAAGCAGTACAAAAATATTTTCTTTTTTAATATTCTTATTCTATAAGCTTTTTTCTATTTTTAAAATTTTTTATTATTTCATTTTTACTTTTTAAGCTTTTTTGTTAAAAACTAAGATACAAACACACACATTAGTCTAGGCATACCCGTACAGGGTCAAGATCTCCAAGATGTCACTAGGCAACAGGAATTTTTCAGCTCTGTTATCATCTTATGGAACCACATTCGTATATGCCATTCATTGTTGACTAAAACATTGTTATGCAGTGCATGACTGTATACATATATATGGTTCTATATGGTAATATATAATATGAGATTATATATATATATATGTAGAGAGAGAGAGAGAGAGAGCATACTGTATCTGAAAACATTGACAATGAACAACAACAAGATGTATTCTAGTAAAATTACTAGACTTTGCATTTTTAAAAAAGTGGCCTGAGGACCAGACTGGGCAACATAGTGAGACCTCATCTCTACAAAAAAAGAAAAAAATTAAGCCAGGCGTGGGACCTGTAGTCCCAGCTACTCAGGAGGCTGAGGTGGGAGGATTGCTTGAGCCAAGGCTTCCAAGGTTACAGTGAGCCATGATCACACCACCACACTCCAGCCTGGGTGACAGAGTGAGACCCTGTCTCTAAAAAAAAAAGTGATCTTAGGCCAAAAAATCAAGTAATTTATGAGAGAAATAAAACTGGATTATTGTAAGACTTCAACATTAACACTTCATGGGAGAAGAAAGTGGTGAAATATATTTAAAATATTCAAAGAAAGAAAATGTGAACCAAAGATTTTATACTCAGGAAAACTGATTTTCAAATATAAAACATAATCCTTATCAAAATGGAAGAATTCAGGAAGTGTTGTCCACTTGAGTTCTTTCCAAGAAATATACTTGAGAATGAAGCTCATCAACCAAAATGACTTATAGGCAATGATAGAAACACAGGTGGTGGACATTAAATATTTAATTACTTGTAGAACTGAGACTCGATGAGGGTTTGCATCCGTCAGGGTCCAAGAAACGGAAACCACACAGTAACTTGAACAGGGAACTTTTACTATAAGGAATTTTTTTTAAGAGACAGGTCTTGCTATTTTGCCCAGATTGGCCTCAAACTCCTGGGCTCAAGCAGTCCTCCCTCCTCAGCCTCCTAAGTAGATGGGACCATAAGGCTGTACCACTGCATCCAGCAGTATAAGGAATTATTGATGGGATTGGAATTAAGGGTGTTTGGCTAATAAGAGGCAAAGAGAATTGTAAACCATATGGAATAGCAGAAATAGGGAGCAGCCACTACTCTTAGGATTGAAATAGGGTGTCTAAGGAAGAGATCTTTCTGATACTTCCAGGGCTGAGGTCTAGACCTTGTTGGAGAGACCATGATTGTTGTTCACTGGTGGGCAAAAAAGTTCATTGAGTGTGACATCAGTGGGACTTGTTAGAAATCCTCTCTCTGGAGTGCTGGGAGAAGCTATCCACGGGGAGATGCTGCATCTCAGAATTCACTGCGGAGTGTCAAGAGAAGCCACTCACAGGGACATGCTTTGCCGGCAGCACAGCACTGTGAAGCCATCCAGAGAATGGTGTGCTGGGGGAAGCTGTCCATGGTCAGTTGCTGCTTGCTGCTGACCGCTAGGCACTGATGAAAAGAACCATGCTCTCTGCAGGAACCCAAGGAGATAAGCACATACACGTGTATCAGGAAGAGAAGCCACTGCCTCCTCTGGTGTCCCCCCAGTGCCCTCTACTAACAAATCCTGACATCAAACTAGCTGGCATGGGAGAAATATTTACAGAGTTCAGCTTCATTACTGCTGAGAAAGCAAGGATTTGAAGCTGAGAGTCAATAAATTGACACCTGACACAGTAAAAAGAGAATATAATATGAGATGAACTTATAGTCTGAAATGTTAATACAAAATAACTGTAAAATAGGGGAGTATGGGGAGAATATAGATGAAAAATTTTAAACATTTGGTATATTGATGGTGGTAATATTAATATTGTTATTTTGAAAATGTGTGTGCAATATGGGGTAAATGAATAATCCTCATCAGTATGAACTTTTATCTGCCAATCAGTCTATTTATCTTATTTGTCTTTTCAGTAGCAATGATCATCCTTATCATCTGGATTGTGGTCTTCAAATACGAAGTTCCACTAAAAGAAACAAGGGATTCTTGGAGAAATGGATGATTCTATGTCTAGGGCAGGCAATGTATGGAATGAGCACGAAATATCTTATACTAAAGAGCAGAGAAACTATTTTTTTTTTTTTTTTGAGACAGAGTCTCACTCTCTTGCCTGGGGCGAGTGCCGTGGCATCAGCCTAGCTCACAGCAACCTCAAACTCCTGGGCTCGAGCAATCCTACTGTCTCAGCCTCCCGAGTAGCTGGGACTACAGGCATGTGCCACCATGCCCGGCTAATTTTTTCTATATATATTTTTAGCTGTCCAATTAAT
>RJWJ010000968.1:0-108422 GCA_004363605.1 Indri indri | reverse complement strand
CCTCGCTCTTGCTCAGGCTGGTCTCGAACTCCTGAGCTCAGGACGATCCGCCCGCCTTGGCCTCCCAGAGTGCTAGGATTACAGGCGTGAGCCACCGCGCCCGGCGAGAAACTATTAAAGACTTCCAGAGTCATGTCCAAAGCACCCAGCCAAGATGAGGAGGATCCTACTGGCTATAGATGGGACAATTTGAGTTTCGATAAGGATAATAATTAGAATCGACTGAAACCTATCAAATATGTTTAAAAACATAAATTCATAATAAAATGTGTGTAGTTTTACAAAAGGGATTAAACCTGCATGTGTTCAAACTTCTGTATCCAACTGCAAATTTACTGAAAAAGAGGACAAAGGGGCATGTTGAAATACATCCTGAGTGTACAATCTGCAAAATCCAGACCATGGGGAATACTATAAGTCAAACAACTGAGTTCTTCAATAGACACATTGTAAGAAAAAAAAGGAATGGGGAAAGCCTGTAGATTAAAGAAGACTTAAAAGACATAAAATTAAAGAAAAGAGCAAGACTAAACTATAAGGTCTAGGAATACACTTAAATGCAAAAAAAGTGATTACTATAAAAGTCAGGATCTGATTCCTTTGAGGGGAGGGAAGGACTTGTGATTGGGATGGAGCAAATGGACAGGCTTCTTGTGTGGCCGACAAAGTTCTATTTCTTGATTTGAGAAGTGATTACAAGGATGTTCACCTTACAACAAACCATTAAGCAGTTAAAGAAACTGACAAAAATGGAGAGTTTTCCACTCATATACCTGACTCTAAACTCCAAAGGATATACTTCAGCAGGAAGGAAATGGAACTCAGAAACACAGAGTGTGAGATGCAAAAGGAAATGACTTTAAGAAAATTATATCCTGCAAGGGGTCTAAGTTTGAAAAAAATAGTCTGGAAAAGTATGATGAATTGACTACATGTATTTATCTCCCTTCTAAAACCCTCATTGAAATGAAACAAAGGAATAAAGTTACAACCTGCAAGGTAGATGTATTTTTGCAAGATAGAAGGTCCTACTAGGGAGGAGAGACTCGGAACTTGGAGGTATAAGGTACTTCGGAAAGTGGAAATGAGGCACAGTACTTAAATGAAGCACATTAAGTGAAACAGTCTGTATGCTGAATAGTGGTTCCTCACTCTCCATTTTCCCCCCAGCTCTGCTGTTGGAACACCTCCTAAGCAGATACTGGAATATTCTTCTTTTGAGAAACTTGACGGCCCCAGGGAAAACCTATATGTTTCTATTGGGGGGTCCAGGAATAAAAAGTTTGGTTTGCCAGTTTATTACTCTATCCTGAAATTTACCAGCAGATAAAAACAACAGAGATAACAAACTGGAGGCGGGGAAAGAAGTCTCGAAAACAAACATGAACTCTGTAAATTATGTGATACGTTTGTATTTTAGAGAATAGTTTGACAATCTTTTTTTTTTTTTTTGAGACAGAGTCTTGCTCTATCACCCCAGCTAGAGTGCAGTGGCTTGATCACAGCTCACCACAACCTCAAACTCCTGGGCTCCAGCGATCCTCCTGCCTCAGCCTCCTGAGTAGCTGAGACTACAGGCATTTGCCACCATGCACAACTAATTTTTTCTATTTTTAGTAGAGATGGGGTCTCACTCTTGCTCAGGCTGGTCTTGAACTCCTGACCTCAAGTGATCCTCCTACCTCAGCCTCCCAGAGTGCTAGGATTACAGGCATGAGCCACTGTGCCCAAGTGACAAATTTTTAAAAATGGATAGGTATACATAAAACCAAACATTTAAAAAAAGAAAGGCAATCATTAACACCAGGAAAAGCAAAAAACCAAAACCAAAACAACAACTCAAGAAAGGAAAGGAAATGTAATCATAAACTACTTGGCTCATTATTGAATAATATTTACAGAATCATAACAATATCAATACTATTATTTTAATTATTTTAATCAAAATTGTGATATACTTAATTATAAAGGATGGGAAATAGAGGAAGTGGAGGAAGGCATAAGTTAGCTGAATGCTATTCTCCTATATAGGAAGTCAATAGATGACATCTAAAAGAGACCAAAAAAGTGAAGTAAACACTGTATTTAGAAATATGGAAGCAAATACAGCAAATATTAGATGAAGCAACTCAAAGAATTGAATGTACTCAAGGTCACCTTTATAGAAGTTAAATGAAGGCTCCCCTTCTTCAAGACACTTAAAACCTGTCAGAATGTTATTGTAATATCCTGATTTTGTAAAAAGCAAAAGTAATTTAGTGCCATCTGCAGCTACTTTCTTTGTTGGCAGTGTAAATCGGTACAATCCCGATGTAGGGCAATTTAGCAATATCAGGTGTATTAGAAATGTATGTGCCTTCAGACCCAACATTTTCAGTTGTAGGAATGTACCCTTCAATTATTTGCGTGCAAGCAAAATGACTTATGTTCAAGTTTGCAGCATTATTTGATTGGAAATTTAATGTCTCTCATTAGGGGACTGGCAAAATCTGTAGTAGTGCATCTATACCAAAGACTGCTGCATACCACCTACGATCCCACTGGTCTCCTTGCCTTCGGTTTTCTCCCTTGAGCTGCTCCAATTCATTTATTGCACCATTATAGGCAGATTTTCTCTGAATCAGTTGAGAGAAAGAGCCTTGTATACCTGTCTTGAGTCTTGAAAATACTTTATTTCCCCAGATGGCTGATAGGAAAAAATTACCCTTGCCCAAACTGGTCAAGTCTTTCTGCAGAAGCATGCATTTAGAAGTCTCAATAACAGAGCTACATTAGAAAGCAGCACATAAGAGTTAGACACATGAAGTGTTATGAAGGTCATTTTATTTCTTCTTCTGTAATTGCTATTCAATGTTTGGGACTTCAGATCCAAACTAGAAAATTTTACTTTAAACACATTTGATACTTTGAGCTAATATTAGAAGCAAGATTGCAGAAAGTTAGCTTGGTCTGGCCTCTGAGGTTTGGGAGCCGAGTGAGAGGGGGAGACAGCTACCATTGGGGTGTGTAGTTGGAACAACTTTTGCTTTTTACTGCCCAGCACCCTTTCCCCCTTCTAGGAACAGCCTCTTGCCTATGCTTTGGAAAACTGCCCCTCCCCTATTCTTTTGGTTCTTGCACAGGTGGAGCTGTCAAACACGATTCCACCAACCTGCCCCCTCCTCTTCCAATATGGGCCAATCAAATTTTCATCTCCATAGAATTTGAATCTTGAGTCGTGACTGAAAGTGGTTGGATGTCTATCAGCCAAAAAGACTGACCACAAGCTTCTGTTACTGTATCCTTAGATTGTCCCTGGTTTCTGATCTCTTTAAGGCCCAGTTGTTCACCTTTCCCATTGATTCTGTGAGTGAAACAATATTCTTATAGTAATTTTTTTCTTATTAGCTAGAGTCTAATTCTTTGGATTATAACCAAAGACTAATAACTATAAAAGAATCATAATCACAATATGCTATACCAGCTGAGCCATATGAAATATACTTATCTTTTGCTATTCTCCATAGTTCCCTTTGGAATTTTTTTTAAGAGATGGGGTCTTGCTCTGTTGCCCAGGCTGGACTTGAACTCCTGGGCTCAAGTGATTCTCCCACTTCAGGCTCCCAAGTAGCTGGGACTACAGGCACTCACCACTGCATCTGGCCTCCCCTTTCTTAATCCATGTGGTTCACATGAAGCTAACTGCCCCTCTTTGCTCCTGGAAGTGACACATGAGAGAATTGCATCCCCTAGCCACAAGTTCAGGGATAAGCATGTGATTTTTTTTTGGATACATAAAGTAGTCTCTGGGATTTTGCACCATCTGAAAAGAGATGCTTTCTGTTCACTGGGCTGCTAGCTACATGTAAGGACAGTATTAGCTCATAGCTGCTGGTGGTCACATTTGCCATGAATTGACCTTACCTGAAAGTGAAACCAACACAGAGAAAAGTGGAACCAAGAGATGGAGAAACAGAGAAAGTACCCTCATGACATGTTTCTAGCCTGGATCCAACTACACCTGAAGCTCTCTGCTTGAATTTTAGAGTTACTCAAGCTTTTTCTTTTGTTTCTGTTACTCGCAACCAAAAGAATCCTATTACAGGGTGGGATTCCACCTTCTTCACATTCTCTCCTTTTCCTTGTCGGTGAACTATGGCTCCCTATATCTCTCTTGGAGCATTTTCCATGAGGAAAGGTTTACATCACTGTTTGTAGCTTTTTTTCAAGTATACGTTGAGTATCCCTTATCCCAAATACTTGGGACAAGATTTTGGATTTTTTTGGATTTTGGAATATTTGCATATACATAATGAGACATCCTGGGGATGGGACCCAAGTCTACACTTGGGTGAAATCTATTTATGTTTTATAAACACCTTATACACATAGGCTGAAGGAAATTTTGTACAATATTTTTAATAATTTTATATACATTGGCTCATCAGAAAGCAAAGGTGTCACTATCTCGGTCACGCACATTGACAATCCGTGGTTGTTTGGCATCATCATCACACCTGACTCTGAAATTATGTGTAGTGATAAGCAATCATTTTCTTTCATTTATTCACACATAACAGTAAAAAAATATGACACACCATTAATTAAAAAAAATGAAAAAAATTTAAAAATTAGTGAAAAAATAATGTGTTCAGGATAACTAAGCAGCAGGGCAGTATCACCAGAATTCCTGTGTCAGCTGTAAAACAATGAACACCAGCAGGCTTTCAGGCTCCACCTACGATGCTGTGTTTTGATTTAAAGGTTATTGCTAACTGTATTTTATTTTTTTTAGGTTAGAAGAAACATCAGAAGCATTTGAGGGCCTGGGAAGCGCGTCCATGAGGGGGCATTCTGAATAAACCGTGTGTTGTGTGCCTGCGTTTTGACTGCAAACTGTCACGTGAGGTCAGGTGTGGAATTTTCTACTTGCGGTGTCATGTCAGTGCTCAAAAAGTTTTGGATTTTGGACCATTTCTGATTTCAGATATTTGGATTAGGGATGTTCAACCTGTGTTCACTTTCAACAAACTTCCTTAGAGCTGGGTCATAAAATATCCCAATGGTACCATCTGTTGTTGCTCTTGAAAGCATTCCTCATCATTGATTACAAACCAGTGCCTAGGTCATAGGCCAGTGATGTTAACACTTTTTTCTTAGAGAGGGAGCTATTTGTCACCTGGGCATTTTGCTCAGCAGCTCCTTCGGAATTCAATCTCATGATCCCATCATCTGGCTGCAGGCATTTCAGGAGTGATATGCACCAGTGGTTCTCAATTCTGGTCGCATACTAGAATTTCTGAGGAGTCTTTAAAAAACACCCATATCTAGGCCTCACCCCTAAAATTCTGATTTAATTTGTCTTGGTTAGGGCCCAATCACATTTTTGAAATACTCCCCAGGCAATTCCGTGCAACCAGAATTGAGAGCCACCGACACACACCGGGTCTCTAGATAGCCCTCGCTATCTCTAACCAAAGAGTTCCTCAAGTGAGTGTGTAGACTTTCTCTACCCCCTCTGGTTAAAAGTTCATTTCTACACTCATTTACTGAGCATTTGAAGTGCTGGATACTGTGCCAGATACTGGGCTACGAAGGTGAGTGAAACACCATCTTTGCAGTTGGGAGTCTGACAGAACAGATGGGAGACACTGACAGGTAAATAAGGACAAGGTGAAATGTGAACCCACAGGAGGGAGTGGTCAGTTCTTCCCTCAAGGAGACAGAGGTGAGAACTGGGAAGGGCTTTATTTACTAGGTGGCTTTGAATTGAGTGGAGTCTTTAAAGCATTTATTTTAAGAACGTGGTAGGTCAGGTGATTTCAGGAAGAGGGCAACCTGACCAAAGTTCATGGAAATAGCCAAGCTGATACTTACAGTCTCAAGTAGACCTATGTAGAGTTAAATCTGGAAAAATAGGGAGAAACTGGATTATGAAGGGCTTTTGTCCTATATGAAGGAGTTTGGACTTTATCCTGTAGACAGCAGAAGTTATCAAAGAGCCTTAACCAGGGAGATGAACCTGATCATATCTGTTTTTTCAGAAACATATCTCTGGTAACAGTGCAGGAGATGGGTTGGAATGGTGTAAAGTTGAAGACATGGACTCCAGTCGGGAGACTATAGTCTAGACTAGATAAGACAAAGACAACTTGAACCAAGGAAATAGCCATGGGAATATAAAGGAGAGGGGACATTGAGTGAAATTGGGGAAGCACAACCTGCAGAATTTGGTGACTGAGCAGGTTTGGAGAGAGAGAGGGAGGCAGCACACAGTCTGTGGCTCAGATGACTGAGCGAGTGGACCGTGATGCCACTCGTGGAAATGAAGAAGGCAGAAGGAAGGGAGCACAAGACGGTGGAAGTAGGGGGCAGTGAGGCGCCGGTGGGATATCCAAGGGGCTCAGCTGTTGACTATATTGTATCCGTAAAGATACAAATTGAGAGTCATAAGCATACAGGTGGTCCTTGGAGTGATGAGTGGATGGAAAACTCTATGAAATGAGAAGAAAAGAAATCTGAGAACAGAGACCAAGGGAATATTGAAGAAAAAAAAATGAGTGAGAAGTGATAGTTGATAAGGTTGGAAGGAAATTAAGATTGAGTGAGAAGACAGGCTTTCCATAATAATGGAGTCGTATTAGTCAGGGTTTTCCAGAGAAACAGAACCAACAGGAGAGAGATACACATATCTTGAAAGCATTACTCATCATTGATTACAAACAAGTACCTGGGCCATAGGCCAGTGTCGTTAGCACTTTTCCTTTGGAGAAGGAGCTATATACATATGAAGAGCTTTATTATGAGGAATTGTTATACACGATTATGGAGATTATGGCATACATGATATGGAGACTGAGAAGTTCCATGATCTGCTGTCTGCAAACTGGAGACTGAAAAAAGCCAGGGGTGTAATCCTAGTCCAAGTTCAAAGGCCTGACAACCAGGGGAACTGATCAATGGTTTGCATCCCAGTGCAAGGTCAGAAGAAGATCAATATTCTAGCCTCAAGCAGGCAGGCAGGAAACAAAAAAGGGAATTCATCCTTCCTTCACCTTCTGTTCTATTTAGGCCCTCAGCAGAGTGGATGGTGCCCACCCACATGGGAGAGGGAAATCTACTTTACTGAGACCACCAATTCAAATGCTGACCTCATCAGGAAATATCCTCACACACATACCCAGAAATAATGTTTAATCTGGGCACTCCATAGCCCAGTCAAGCTGACACATAGAATTAACCATCCCAGGAGCTCCACCTGGTGTCAAAATCATAAAGAAATCAGGAAGGATGAAAACTGTGGTGGGTGTTTTCTTTTTTGAACACCCTCCCTCTTTACCCCACCCTTTGGTTAATAGCACCCAATATCCTCTTACTGAACAACCCCTCTCTCAATATGTGCAGCCGTGTTAGGACCGTCAGCGCATTCTGCACTGCCACTCTATGCCATGCTCCGCAAAGTGGACTGGCTTTCCTGGGACTTGGAAAATGGGGCCGAGTGAGCTGAAGGTGGAATAATTTGAATCCCAGGAGAGGATCCTTATCTGATGAGACTGTTGATTAACTCTTGCTACCTACACTTCTTCTTGTGATATTTTGTCGATATATCTATCTGCCTATGAGACAAGGTCTCACTATGTTGTCCAGGTTGGATTTGAATTCCTGGGCTCAAGCAATCCTCCTGCCTCAGCCTCCTGAGTAGCTGGGGCTATGACAGGTACCACTGTGCCTGGCTCTGATATACTTTCTGTACATTTCTGTTAAGCTTAAATTAGCAGGGGCTGGTTTACGATCCTTCCAACTGGTTTAAGAACCTGGATTTGGCCAATAGGAAGTCACGGGTGGCTTTGCCTGAGCAGTTTCGTGGGGCAAGGAGGGAAGGGCTGACTGAAGGCAGAATGGAAGGTGAGAAAGTTGAGATAATAATTGCATTCTCACCTTTAAGGAGTTTGTTTTGGTATAGAGTCTACGGACCATACCACCCTGAACGCACCCGATCTCATCTGGAATAGAATCTTTTAAATAGGTGGTTAATTATTTTTAACCATGTTTGAATCCATATTTTGAGAGGGAAACTGAAAAGCGAGTTCCTGAAACTTGGGTAGCCATAAATATGTTGTTTCGTTATGAATTTCTCTAATTTTTAGCAAGACAAACTCATTTGTAGTTTATCGACATATTTCAACTATTCTTACTAGTAACATATGGTAAATCTGCCCCATCATGTCAAATTGGTCTTTAAAGTGTTTAATTGAGAATCAGGGTCTTCTGATTTGATACACTGATAGAAAGCAATTTGTAAAAAATAAAACCACTACCAAAGCCTTATTTTGTAAATAATATGCCCAAAGCACCGAATAAATTATTAAATTGAAAAATAATTTGATTTTGGTACTAACTTTTAGAAATGCACATAAAATAAGGCATCTTTTTCTTCTCTAGCCAGACTTGGAGCGATTGGCTGTACTGTACAATGATTTTCTGCCCCCTAGTGGTTGTTAAAAAGCATTGAGAAATTTGTCATCGGCTTTTAACTATTTTATATTGTGATAAGAATACATTTTATTTATAAGAAAATTTTTGATTTCAGGAATTCGAAGTGATTTAGAAACGTCATCATTCACAAGAGGCGCGCGCTACTCTTAAAAATAGGCTGAATTCATAAAATATTAAATAACTGCGAACCTCATTATATAACGTAAACGGACGGGACTTGAGGCAACCAGTAGGTGGAGGAATTTCCAAAGCTAAGACTCCGCAGGCTCCAAACCCGACTTGGGAACCTGACGACTGTAAAGATGATGGATTCAGCTGTCTCCGCTTTGTACTGGCAGAAACCAAAGACGTCTGGTGACCAGCTCCAAGTTATGCACACATGTTGCCCATGACATTCTGGTGGAAGGAAAGACTCTTTGGGGTTAGGATTAGATTTTACTGGTGAAATATGAGATTGGGGTGAAGGGAAAGCATCCTTCGAGGCTGGATAGCAGGAGATGAAAAGCTGAAAATAAGTCACGTGTATGAAGAAAACGACTATGACATAAGGGAGGAAGGAAGCAAAAAAGAGAGTGCCTTGGGGAAATGTGAGGAAGTGTGATGTCACGCAGAAAGGTCAGGGATGGAGGCTGAGTTTCGCTTTGGACCAGTCAGCAACAGAAGGACAAATATTTATAAAATATAAAGTTTTGGTACAACTGAATGTGAAAACATTGATTTGCTTCCGCTGCTCCTTTATTAGCCACAAAAATAACCAATCCAGAGGGAAAAACCACGGAAGCTCCTGAGCACCTAGGTGTATGTAGCCCCTCTGTGCCTAACTCAAATTCTTACCTTAGAATTTTACCTGTCACTCTGTCACCCACTGCTGCTCCCAGACTTCCACCCTGCCTCCCTCCAAGGTGGAGCCCACAAGCCTGAATGCTGCTCTCCCCACCCCCAGTTATTATTTTCTTTATTACATGAGCTTATCATTATCATGAAGTGAGGCCGCCTTGCGTGGCGCATCTGGAGTTGTACACACGCAGGACACACATAACTGAAACCTCAATCAACGTCATCAAATTCCCACTCTGTTCTTGGCCCCACCCCAGCTCTCACAGTCAAATGAATGAAAAATTCCACAATTCTGGTTTCTGCTCTGTTTTCTCTCTTTTTGTGGGGATTCGTTGAGCTGTACACTCTTCTAAATTTAATATCCTGGCTCATTTTATTCTTACTAATACATCATGACAGCTTATCTTCTTTTTTATTCAATGGACTCCTCTCCCCACCATTAATTTTATGCACTCAAATAAGCCATGTCATGTTTTTGCATATCAGACTAGAAAAATTACTAAGATTGGTGGTACCATGTGTTGATGAAATTTGGAGAAATAGGTTCCCTCATACATAGTTTGTGGAAATATAAGTTTGCACAACTTTTTGGAAGAATCATTTGGCAGCATCCACCAAAATTCAAAATAGCTAAGCCATGTGACTCATTAATTCTCCTTTCAGGAATCCACCTTACAGAAATATGAGTACTAAGGTATAAAGATGCAAGTCAGGTATATTTCCTGTGGGATTATTTATAAAAGGAAAACAATGAAAATAAATGAGGTAGCCATCAAAAATTTAAAGATTAGAAAACAGAATGATAGTACATCTGTAATCCATACTTTGGGAGGCTGAGGTTGGAGGATGCATTGAGGCCAGGAGTTCGAGACCAGCCTGGGCAACATACTGAGACCCCTATCTCCACAGAATAAATAAATAAATAAATAAAAGTGGAAAAGAGAATACAGTTTGTCAATAAATCCAATAACTAGTTCTTTCAGGACAAAAAAAACCTCACGCAACACATAAAATTCTGGCAATGTTAATTTACAAAAAGGAGAAATTGGGACAGGCACAGTGGCTCACACCTGTAATCCTAGTACTTTGGGAGGCCAAGGAGGGAGGATCGCTTGAGTTTGGGAGTTTGAGATTAGCTAAGGAAGAGCGAGACCCCATCTCTACAAAAATACAAAAATTAGCCAGGGGTGTTGACACCCGCCTGTAGTCCCAGTTACTTGGGAGGCTGAGGCAGGAGGATCGCTTTAGCCCAGGAGTTTGAAGTTGCTGTGAGCCATGATGATGCCACTGCACCCTATCCCAGGGTGACAGAGTGAGACCCTGTCTCAAAAAAAAAAAAAAAAAAAAAAAAAAAAAAAAAAAAAAAAAAAAAAAAAAGAAAAGAAAAAGAAATTATAACTATCGAACTTTAAGAATGAGAAAGAATATATATTAAAAAATACAGAAACAATTTTAAAAAATAAGATGAAGTTGATGTTCAGCTTCATTCCAACAAATTTGAAAGCCCGGAGAAAATGAATCATTTCTTAGAAAAAGATAAATTGCTAAAACTGACTCAAGAAAAAGACAAAAACCTAAAGACATTTATAACCACTGAAGAAATTTAACAATCAAATAACTACTGTCAAAATAGTTAAACTTTTAGTTATTTATTTTGCTTTTAGATATTTTTAAATTCTCATTTTATAGCTTTTATATATAGCATTTTAGAGCTCTTGAGTTCTGAGACAATGCCTACATAATTTTTGCATTTCGGGATTTGAAGTATTAATTTTTAAATGTGTTCCATAAGATATTGGAAAAGTAGTTTATATAATAACTATGACCTTCAAAAGCCAGAACATTCCTTACTTATTTGCTACCTATTTTTAATTATAAAGGTAATACCTGCTAATTACAACAAATTCAAACCCCAAGGAAAGATGCTTATCTTTGTACCTCAAAGGATTACCACTCACTGTTAAGCTGGTATAGATCTTTCCACATTCTTCACTGCTTTTGCCTGGGGCGAGTGCCGTGGCGTCAGCCTAGCTCACGGCAACCTCAAACTCCTGGGCTCCAGCAATCCTACTGTCTCAGCCTCCCGAGTAGCTGGGACTACAGGCATGCGCCACCATGCCCGGCTAATTTTTTTCTATATATATTTTTAGCTGTCCAATTAATTTCTTTCTATTTTTGGTAGAGACGGAGTCTCGCTCTTGCTCAGGCTGGTCTCGAACTCCTGAGCTCAGGACGATCCGCCCGCCTCGGCCTCCCAGAGTGCTAGGATTACAGGCGTGAGCCACCGCGCCCGGCCCTCTTCACTGCTTTTTCAAACATAAAAAGTAAACTTTTATGTTTTAATTGTTTTATTTTTATTAATTCATTTCTCCTGTATTCCTTTACTATGCTATGTTTCCCTTTCCCAGGTTTTTGGCTAGCCGCCTATCATACTGTAACCTTTTATATGTAGTGCTTGGTTGTCACTAAATTGTTATTGCAGTATTGCTTTCTTCTTTGATTCAAGAATTATTTAAAAGAGTAATTAGGCCGGGCGCGGTGGCTCACGCCTGTAATCCTAGCACTCTGGGAGGCTGAGGCGGGCGGATCGTTCTGAGCTCAGGAGTTCGAGACCAGCCTGAGCAAGAGCGAGACCCCGTCTCTACCAAAAAATAGAAAGAAATGAATTGGACAGCTAAAAATATATATAGAAAAAATTAGCCGAGTATGGTGGTGCATGCCTGTAGTCCCAGCTACTTGGGAGCCTGAGACAGTAGGATTGCTTGAGCCCAGGAGTTTGAGGTTGCTGTGAGCTAGGCTGACGCCACGGCACTCGCCCCAGGCAAGAGAGTGAGACTCTGTCTCAAAAAAAAAAAAAAAAAAAAAAAAAAGAGTAATTAAATTAAACTATTACAATGCTTAGATGACTTTGGTTAGTTTTTTCTTCTGCTTTAGCTTTATTGTCTTACACTCAGAGACTGTGGCCCATGTAATATTTACTTTTTGACTCTAAGATTTTCACTTTATCTAATATGGGATTAAGTCCACAAGACACTGGATAAGCGATTATATTCTATATTTTTAGAGTTCTCAAGATATTTCAAATCAATCTCGTTAATTATAAATATAATAATTTATATTTCTTATATTGGTGTCAATTATTATATATTTTTTGCCTAGTCCATCTGTCAAAGATAGAAATATAAATAATAGTACACTACGTTCATATTTTAAAAAACCCTCATTTTGCGTCTTTAACAGTTAATATACTTAATATATTTGAAAGGGGCAGCCTTGCAAAATTAACAGGAAACTATCTAATCCCGCAATTTCTTACCACCCGTTAAAGATCAGTCCTATGAGTTCTCTCACTAACAGGCACCCTGCAGGAGTTCTGTTTTGCACAACTTCTGAAAAGAGCTGAACACAGGGAAAAGAGATGTAAATTTTTCTCTTTCAAAATTGCTTTCAGAATCTGCTTTTACAGAGTTCCTGAGTGAACAGCAGAGTGCGAGCGTCAGGCCTCAGCCATATCTCGAGGGAAGAGTCACATCTCCTGCGATAATCCCTTCTCCAAGGAAAGGCAGGAGAGCCAACTCTTGGAGTTTGACGTCCTGCCGCAGTTTCTGTTATCATCTTGCCACTGAGAAGAAAGAACGGAGCGGATGCAGCAGTACCCTGTTAAGTTGGATAGCTGTAAACCTTCTTCACTCCCTAAATAAAAAGCCTGAATACCTGGTTTTCTCTGCCAAAATTTTCTGTCTCCTTCACTTCTGTGTTGGCCCTTTTTCTGCCCAGGGAAAAGTAAATAAACTTCTGTCTATCCTATTCTTTGGAGAAATCTTTCTCAAAACCCGCATGCGCTAGCTCTCACACTCTAACAATATTAACAGTCAATATATTTTCATGAAAAACAGTTCAACACTGTGGCAGGTAGAATTCTAAGATGGTCTCCCAAATCCCATACATGCCAAGTACGAGGAGTGTGAGATCTCTTGAGTGTGAGCGAGATCTGTGAGTGTGATGGGCTGTTACTCTCATGATTAAGTTACATTACGTTGCAGGTGAAGGGATTTTGCCAGATACAGCTAAGGTCCCTACTCACTCAAACGTAAGTTAATCATAAGGCAGATTATCCTGAGTGGGCCTGACCAAATCAAGTGAGCCCTTTAAAAGAAAGTTTAAAGGTCAGAGATTGAGGGAATCAGAGAGATTTGAAGTCAGAGAGAGCTTCGTGCTGGCCTTGAGGAAGCAACCGCTCTGTTTTGAACTGCCTATGGAAGGGGCCGTGAGGCACGGACTCCAGGGAGGCACCTAGGAGCTAAGAGTTGTTGGGAATCAGAAAACCACACCCCAAAATGAAAACTTAGAAGCAGCCTTGGAAGCAAAACTTTTCCTCTGACTTTCTCTGGCCCTCGTGTCTCTCAGTCCCATTCTACCCTGAGGCTGGCCATAGAAACTAGACTGCGTGTTCCCCAGGGCAGGTCATAGAAACCAGAACCCCTTTTCCCTAAAACCATAAAACCTAAGAATATTACTTTATCTTTCCCTCTGCCATTCTGTGTTAAAACTAGTCATAAAGACACTATCTGACCTCCCTTGTTTGACTGTAGGTAATAAGACCCCCATTCCAGACAGAGTCCTGCCCCATACCCAGAAGGAAGGAATGCACGCTCAGAGAGGCCAAGAAGAATCTAGACAGACAGTCCTTGCTGGGTTTCCCCACTCAGTCTATTAGCATTAGCTCATTCTCTTTTTGTCCAATCATATTTCTACACGTCTGTGCATACATTGTTGAACCTAAGCGTAAAAATGGACAGTTTCCCCTGTGTCTTTGAGTCTTTACTCTGAAGGCTGCTTTGCATACAGGTTAATATAATGATAAATTTGTATGCCTTTTCTCCAGTTAACCTGCCTTTTGTGAGTTGATTTTTCAGTGAAACTTCAAAGGGCAAAGGGGATCTTTCCTATGCCCCCAACAGAGTGATCCCCAGCAAACAAACAGCGAGGAAACAGAGACCTCAGTCTTACAGTCTCAAGGAACTGAATTTTGCTAATATCCTGAAGGTGCTTGGAAGAGGATTCCACGAGCTGGATAAGCTCTAGGTGAGAACGCAGATCAGCTGGCATCTCCATTTGATTTCAGTTTTGTGAGACCCTGACCAGAGCACATAGTTACAATGTGCCCAGACTTCTGACTTACAGAAACTATGAGATAATAAACGAGAATTGTTTGAAGATAGTAAGTTTGTGGTAATATGCTATGCAGCAAGAGAAAACTAATACGAACACATAAAGACTTCTGAGAGTTGTATTTTCAGTATGAAATTATATCCTTCATCATTATAAAATAAGCTTTATTGTTCTGTTTAATACATTTGCCTTGAATTTTATTTTATTGTATACATATTACTAATTTTGTGATCCCTGCTTTCTTGTTTGTTTTCATTTACTATTCCTTTGCCCATCCTTTTAGTTCTAATGTTATGAGATGCTTTATTTAGAAGTGGCTTTTAAAAACAGTATATACTAGTTTAATTGAATCTTTGTATTTTCATGATATAATTTATCACATTTTATTTGTTATATATTTGGTCTTATTTTTCATCTTGCTCTGGTGATTCTGTATCTTATTCTTACTTGTTCTTTAATTTTCTGTACTTTGGTATATAACTATATTTTTCTTTTCTAGTGTTTTAGAAAGTATATATTAAAATTTTTTTTTTAGGAATAAAAAATTTAAGTGTTTCTAAAGTATTCTTCAACCTATATATTTTTTCAAGGCAGGGAACGTGACTCTTGCCCCCTTATATCCTTGGTACCAATCACATAGAAGTGTTTAAAAAATATTTAATTTGCTGAATTGAAATCACTAGGTTCTAAGCAATTGTATTGGTAGATAGCTTTTACCACCATTTTTTCCCAAATAAGCATTTAAAAATATTTAAATTTTCTCTGTGGGCTATATAGATTATAAAACATTTGCTTCGTATATACTCTTTTTAAAGTTTTTTAAATTTAAATTTTATTTTTATTTACTTATTTTTTAGAGACAGGGTGTTGCTCTTTTGCCCAGGTTGCGGTCCAGTGGCACGATCATGGCTCACTGCAGCCTCAAACCCCTGGGCTCAAGGATCCTCCTGCCTCCGCCTCCTGAGTAGCTAGGACTACAGGCATGAGCCACTATGTCTGGCTAATTTTATTTATTTATTTATTTATTTTAGAAACGAAGTCTAGCTATGTTGCCCAGGCTGGTCTCCAACTCATGGCCTCAAGCAATCCTCTCGCCTCGGCCTCCCCATATGCACTCTTTTGAAACAGAAACCTGTAATCTGAATCAGATAAAAATAAAATGATAAACTAAAAGACAGTTACCTTCTTTTGAATGTATTTTTAAAAAATCATTGGATGTTTGATAATCACAAAGGATTATGAGAATTTTAATCAAATATATATTCTGAAAAATTAAAACAAAGAAGAGTAGAAAGTAGAAAGAGCCTTTCCTCCCTGTAACCTATATCCCAAAGATAGTCATTGTTGCCATTTAGTGTGCATCTTTCCATATTTTTCTCTCTGCTATAATGATGGTAACAATGGTAATTAATACTTATCTAACCTTTACTATGTGCTTTACATATATTAATTCATTTAATCTACAAAACAACCCAATGGAATAAGTACTATCTATGATTATCGTCTCTATATTAAGGATGAACAAATTGAAGTGCCAAGAAGTTAAGTGATGTTTTTTTTCCCAAAATCATATAGCTAGTAAGTGATAAAATGAGGCTCTATGCTCTCAACCACTATACTAAATTGTCTGTCATCAAATATATATTTATATACCTTTATATGCAAGCACAATATAGTTATTTTAATTGACTCATATGTATTAATAAAAATGTTCCTACAATCTTTCTGATATATGCTTATTTTACTTAATAATGTATTATGCACCTCTTTCCAAGTTCTTTGAAGGACGGTATTTCTGATGAACCAGTAAATCAGAGGGTTCCTTAGGTGGCATATCAGTTTTGGTAGGTTAAACTGCTCTGATAAATAAATCCAAATTTGTAATCATTTAAGCACAATGTAAGTTTATTTCTCATATAACTACCTATGACAAGTTCAGGTCAGTGAGTGTCTGTCTTTCATAGTGTGACTCAGGGACCGAGGCTCTTCTAACTTGTTATTCTTGCATAACCAGAGCATATTGTCATGTGCATGATTGAGGCTGGCTGCCATGTCTACTATCTGCTGGTGGAAGGGAATGGGAACATGCAGAAAACATGCTTTCTTAAAAGACTGTCCTAAAGTGAGATTTACATTACTTAACACTTACATTCCTTCAAGGAGAATCTAGTTACATGGTCATCCAACTACAAGGGAGGCTGGGAAATGTAGTCTCTTATGAAGGAGAGAATAGATTTTGGTGCACAGCTAGTGGCTCTGCCACAGGCAGTGTTGTTATACATTTGTTTAATTTCACTTTGAAAAAAATTTTAACACATTAATCTTATTTAAAATGAATTACTCGTCTTTAAATGTGTCACAGGCATTTGCCAAATGGGCATACCTCTCTAGTTAGTGGCAGCTCAAAAATGGAAACAAGATCTTCTGACTTCCCTGCCAAAGCTCTTTCGACTGAACACAAGACTTACTTTACTTTGAAAAGTTAATGAAGTATGAGCTTTTTTCACTGAAGATAGGCTCTATTGGAAATATCTCTATCTGGTGAGATGTTGAAGCCTTTTTGAGAGAGAGAGAGAGAGAGAGAGAGAGAGAGAGAGGGAAAGAGGGAGAGACTTGTTTCTATAGAGTATGGGGTTAATTTAATTTGAGAAAATGGTTGTCTAGTCAGTTGGTAGAAGCAGCCTGCAGAATGTAGACCATATTGCTGGCATAATTATTTTAGATGCTAACAAATGAGAGAACATTTTGATAACTATGAAAATCTCTCAGATTTTAGTTAACGATGGGACATCATTCCATGAATTCCACATTTAATGGGCCTCCATTAAAATACTCCTTCTTTATTCTTCAGATACTTGTATATCAGCCACAACTAAGCGATTTTTTTTTTAGTGAATTTGGACAGGTAATTTGGATAACTTAGCTTTTCAAATACTACTTTTCAGTAGGCATATATAGTTTCTCTTAGCCAGATAAATACCCAAATCTCTGTTTCCATTTGCCATTGTAGTCAGAGCTACAGACACGTGAGATTCACAATGATGGAGGAAAACTCTTGGTTATTTCATTCAACTTTTCTCTCTATCTCAGAAGAATACATGTAATTTACAACCCCTTAATAAACCATATTGCCATAAATTTATATCCGTTTATTGAAGCTGCATCTCATATATGGTTCTTACAACATATTTCCCCAGACCTCTACACATCTTTTAGTAAGGCTACAGGACGATGTGTTTAAATATCTGTAAGGGATCACAGATTTGATCATGCCTGACTGCAGAAGGCAGTCTCCCTCCTGAACTGACAGTTCTCATCCGCCTAACTGATACTTTCTCTACTGCTTTTAAACTGAGGAGGAACGCCGGAAGCGGGGCTGTCATAACATCAGCGGCATGCAGGGCAGGGTGCTGGAGAACACGCGTCGTCAGCATCACCCCTGCTAGGAATGCATACTATTCACCATGTGTGGACACGATTCATCACTTGTGTCCCCCACAGGGACAACAAGCAGGAATGAGCAGTCCTGCCAAACAAATCTCACTCTTCCTAATGTACAGAACTGTTATATTCATGGGAAGACTTCTCATTGCAGGTTTATTGACAGTTGAGTGAAAGAAATGAGGTAATAGAGTTATTATTAAAAATAACAAACACCCCGCACGCAGGCGCGCGCGTCTGGGTCGTGGAGCGGCCTTTGGTGATCTCCTCTGCAAATGGGCTCCGTGGCCCACCGGCACCGGTCCCTGCCAGCCGTGATCGCCCGCCGAGGCCCGCGAGGGGTCGCAGCCACAGCCGCCTGGGCTCCGGGCTCCGGGCTCCGCTTCCAGCCTCAGCTCCTGGGGGAGCGCCGAGTGCCCTGGGGAAGCCATCCTCCACCATCCGGGGCTGCCCAAGGCTGACCCAGCTCACTGGTGGGCGAGCTTCTTTTTCGGGAAGTCCACTCTCCTGTTCATGGCCACGGTTGTGGAGTCCCCAGAGCACTCGGAAGCCCCCCCAGGCCACCAGAAGCATGACCACCTGTGTCCTGGCCTGGGAAGCTGAGAGGAGGCAGCTCTGTGGCCAGCCCAGCCCAGCCGGCGCTGGGCCCCGATCCTCACCTGAGCCGCCACCACAAGCCCAGGCTCCGGGTGGCAGAGCCCTGCCCGCCCTGTAGACCAGGCTACAGCAAGCGGTAAAGAAGTTGGATTCTTCCGTAGCAACACAGCAGACACCAACAGGAAGCGAGCCCTGCTCTTTCCTGTCCAGGCACACACGAGCTTTCCTGACTCCTCGCTTGGTAACAAGTGGAAAATAAACTCCCATCAGCCAGCAAAACGAACAAACAAAATTTTTAAAAAGTGCACCCTTCCGATCAGTTGCCAGGATGAATTATTGGTATCAGGAAAGTACTAACTGATTTTTCAATGGGAAAACCTTTGTGATATTGGTGCATGGAATTCAAAAATTAGAATTACGGTTTTTAGTAAGTGATGCATTTTCTTCATCTGGATCTGCATATCATTATGGGGTATCATTTTTTGACTATCGATGGTCCTAAAAAGCAAGGTATTGAAATAAAGTAGACTTAGAACTCAAACAGTCAAAGATGTAGTTTTAGGAAAAAAATCATCTTTAAATATAAAATAAGACATTGTACTGGAGGGAAACCTGAAAAAAATTTCTCTAATAAGCAAACGTTACCCTTTGTTAGTTGCATATTCTGTGCCAAGTTACTAAGCAAACAGTAGAAGAACAAAAGCCATTTGGAGAAATCTGGCTGAACTATCACTGGGTAATTTAGGCTGGCTTACTTTCCACTTGCAACACAGATATAAGCTTCATCATACACAGAAACATTGAAATGGTTAAATGTGCAAAAGAAATCTGTGACAGATTATAAAATCAGCTTGTCTCAGTTGAAGCAATTAAAGCCCTTAAAATTGCATCTGTATCTGAAGTGGTGCAGAAAGCGCCAATGGTTTAAAATGATTCTTTTGAAATGAGCATGTTTAACGTAATTCGTTTTTAGAATATTAAATTTATGAAATAATTCCTAAGGATTTGGTATCGGGAAAAGACTCCAGACCCATATATCCAACTGCCTACTCTCCATTTCTAATTAAATATCACAGACATATTGTGATGTAAGCATGTTCAAGACCGAACCACGATTTCTCCCAGATCTGGTTCTCTGTCAGTGTTTCCTATCACGGGAAATGGCTGGTTTTAAATCTATGATGAAAAATATGAAAGGGGCCATTGACTGAACTGGAAAGGCAGATGGGGAAAATATGGGTATGTGTGAGAGATGGGCATCAACTTTAGCCATGTCGACTGAAACTGGGGCAGTCAGGTAGAAATGCTCTGTGGACACTTGGAGTTAAGACCCCGGGGAGATGGCTCTGGGGTGGAGATGTGGATCCGGGAGTCATTTACAGAAAGGTGATGAAAGTGAGGAAGACAAATGAGCATTAGAGAGGGAAACAAAAAAGATAGAAGGGAAAGGAACCAGAGAATTACATTGTGTATCACAAAATCAAAGGGAGTTCAGTAAGAAAAGGGCAGTGTCAAGAATCCCAGCTGACGAGGAATGAATGAAGTCACTGGATTTGATGACCTTTGAGAGTTTCAGTTGCTAATATCATGGGTTCTCAGCTATCTCATCTTTAAAGTGATGGGATTCCCTAGATAAACTCTCATTTAGAGTCTAAGAAGCTGAAGCAGACATTGTCAGTGAATGAAAGAGTAAATTAATAAAACTACATGCATTTCCTGTCAGTTCCACAGAGAAGGATATGTGGTTAGAACTGACTCCTCACTTCAAGATATCTTACTGTGAAAGGAATACCATCATAATAGATTTTCTAAGAGGACAGTATCAAGAAAAGGATTTTCAAGGCAATAGAGACTTATCTCTTTCAAATTATCATTTTTATCTTGTAATACTACAAAATAAAGACATATAGGAGACTCTTGGCACTGAACTTTTTGGCAGTGATTTTCATTTTGACTTTTGGTGAATGTATATGATGTGCAATTCTGCTAAGTATGGATTGCTTTTTTAAATTTTTTAAAAATTTATTTTTTCTTTCTTTATTTTTTACTGTTGATCTCCCTTGAGTATGAAGTACGGGTTTCTCAATTCTTTGGCAATATTTACTAGGTCATAGCACTGGTAACATTGGAATTCAAGGTACAAGAAACAGAGTGTATTGGCTATGCAGCACTGTTTTTGGCAATTGTTTATACATTGCCAAAGTTTTTTCGATAAATTCAACCTACTCTTAAATCACATAAGTAGGAACTTAAGGCATACAGGTCTGCTAAAATAATTGTTTGACTCTCAGGTTCAGATTTTCAATATCTATGGTGAAGCATTTTGAAAGACTGATATCAAGACCAAGGCAAGCTGACAGATTCTAAGAATTTTGAGTGGATTTATCTCTCAATATAAAATTATTGCTATATGATAGCTATGCCATATGTCCTTTTAAAGTCTTTTCTTCCCAGTTAATATTTTTTCCTCTAGAAGTTTATTTATAAATTTATTATAAGTTATTTGTATTTATGTTATGGATTTGTAATATATAGTATATGTAGCATACTTATAAAATCATTTGTTTTGGTTGGGCGTGGTGGCTCACGCCTATAATCCTAGCACTCTGGGAGGCCGAGGCGGGCAGATTGTTTGAGTTCAGGAGTTCGAAACCAGCCTGAGCAAGAATGAGACCCTGTCTCTACTAAAAATAGAAAGAAATTAATCGGACAACTAAAAATATATAGGAAAAAAAAATTAACCGGGCATAGTGGCGCATGCCTGTAGTCCCAGCTACTTGGGAGGCTGAGGCAGGAGGATCGCTCGAGCCCAGGAGTTTAAGGTTGCTGTGAGCTAGGATGATGCCACGGCACTTTAGCCCAGGCAACAGAGTGAGACTCTGTCTCAAAAAAAAAAAAAAAAAAAAAAAAAATCATTTGTTTTTGGGGATGTTTACATTAACAAAGATCTATGAGGAGGATTTTCTCAGTGAAGAGGACTTGACTTATAAAACTGGATTCTAGAATTCACTGACAGTCATTCCAGTTGCAGAGGTTTTCTGTGACGCTATCTTGAAGAAGCAGCCATTCATCAGGGAAGCCGATGGCATGCTGGATAAATTCTCTGATTCAACCAGAAAGATTACTCTGCCTTTCCTAAATCTGACATATGAGCAACAGGCAAATCAAAGTGTAAAAAAAATAATTTTGACACCCAGAATTGATCAGAGTATTTAAACAACTAGAATCTTACTTTATTTCAGAATAAGTTTACAGTTGAAAAATGATATTTACTAAAGCCACAACATCATTCATACAGACAAAACTTTTATAGCAAAACCTTGGTACATGAGCATTAATAATTTGAATACTATATTGATATAGAAGATATTTAAAAAACGGAAATGATGTATTCCAAAGGCTGTAATAGGCACAATATATATGCTTGTATTGGGTCTGCAAGCATTATAACTATAATTCATTAAATGTGATCCAAGAAGTTGCAGATTTTTCAGCACTATGTCCTGAAAAGATACAAAGGACTATCGTAGTTACTCTTACGTTGAAAAAGCAGGTACTATCAAGACTACAAAATAGGAGCAGCAAGCCAAACCAACAAACAATTCCTTAGGTTTTAGAAGAAGTTATACATCTATGGCTTTTTCATGTTCATTGTTGAGACTGGTTAGCAAGTCTGGCAGGTGGAAAAGAAGAAATCAGTCTATAATAAAACATTAAAGACATAATTTACAAGGCATCTGATATTTAACATGTTCAAAGTTGGAAAAAACTTGAGCTTGATCTTAGAACAAAATTGTGAGGTATTACATAGCCCTCCCATCCATCTTTTGGCATAAGAATCTCTTATGCAGAAAAGTAAGAGTTTTCAAATGACATGGTGGAAAAATATTTAAGATGAATAATTAGAATTTACTTTTGGTTTTTAGTAACTATAAAGAATATAGTCTTCCAAGGACCAAGAAATTGCATTTGGTCCTTAATATGGAATTTTCTTACTTTTTTTAAAAAGCGTGAGTTGAAATATGTATTCATGCTGACAGTGTATACACGCTGATAAAGGTGAACATGTGGTAAAAATAAGAAAAAACATCGTACATTTTCCGGGGCACACTACTACTACATCATATTGAAATTATTCTAGAAGGTAAAAATGTACATCTTAGATTCTCAAAGGTTTTATATTTCAACTAGCAATTAAACCTAAGTAAAAAGTGAATCGTGCAGCATTTTTACCTATCGGTTACTACGTTCATGATATGAGGGGAACAGAATTCTTTTTTTCCCTTTAAATCTGTAATGCTCAGAAGTTATCACGTGGAACTAAAATCACACAAAGGCAAATCATGAAGAAACGTTAAATATTTCAAAATGCCCACGAAAGCGTGCCAGAAACGATGCTGTTTCTACAGCACAGAATTGTTGGAGGCCAAAACTAAAGCAGTAGTGTCACTGCAACTTCTAGCTCGTCAATGCTGCTTTTTTGTTTGTTTGATAGAGGAGATTCAGGTGAGGGGTACGGTCTCTCGGGAAGTCAGGCCATAATTTCCGCAGGTTCGGTGACCAACTTAGATCCATCCCATGCCGTCTTGAACTGTTCAGGAACGGGAAATTCTCTCTGGAACAAGGCAAGAACAAAGTTATTTAAGCTAAGGCTTTCTTTTGCAAACAGATGGGAGGCTGATATGTGCCACATGGTGGGCAAAGAAATTCAGCTGAACTCAAAGCTGCATCAGGGGGAGGTCTTTGTCACATGAAGCCTCAAATATGTCATGTGTCAGTTCTGTGACTGCATTCCAGTGTCATCATTAAAGCTAGCATTTACAAAGAACCAGGCATTCTTCTAAGCACCAGACATAGACGAACTCAACTGATCTCCCACGACAACCCCATGAGCTTGGTGTCGTTACAGTGCCATCTATGAGAAACAGAGGCCCAAGAGGTTATGCAGCTGGACCAAGATGATATCGCAAGTAAGCAGAGCAGCCAGAATTCAAACGGAGGCAGTCTCCCTTACCCTCTACTGTCCACCACACCTTAACATGCACGTGAATCAACCAGAGATCTTATTAAAATGCAGATTTTGATTCAGTAGGTCTGGGGAAAGGAGTGAGAATCTGCATTTCCTACATGCTCCCAGGTGATGCCAACTCTGCTGGTCCCTGTAACTAGAGTAGAAAGGCTTGACCCCAGAGTTATCTCTCTACTCTTTGACGAATTGTAAAAACATGCTTAGGGGTGAATATGCATTTGCTATGCTTCCCCATGTCACCCTATTCTTCCCATTGGAAAATATATACACACACATGAAGAAAAATAGAGAATAAATAGCCAAAATAAAAGCCGTCTGCATTCTCTCCTTTCCCAAAGAGTGATTCCCCAGTTATTTCAGAAGAGGATCAAAGAGGAGGGCAAGGAGCCTGGGCCCTGGCTTCTGGAGCCTCCCTGGACTTGCTGCCCATGCAGTGCTTGCTGAGACCCCCTGCATCTGACGAGCTGATGTATACGCATCATGAGAAATGATGTGTCAGTGGAACACACATGCGACTCGGTATCTTCCTGGAATGTAGGATCCAACGGTTTCTTTGGAAAGAAGTGATTTATTTATTTTGAAGGGAAGGCCCCTGCTATCATGAGTAATGAATTCTTCTTGAGTGAGATCTGCAATGGAAAAATCTTACAAGGAAGTAAAAAAGCCACGATCTCTATAACCTAATGTGCATGTGTGTGTGTGTAGCCAATACCCCTTCTGGGGCTCTTCTTGATGAGTAAATGAGGCTTGGTGTTTGCTCTTAAGCGGCAGGCCAAGTAGAGAGTGCTTCAGAGCAAAGGCACCTCTGTGACAGTTACTGCACGACAGCTGCCCCAAATCTCTTTTTGGCAGAGAGGTGGTAGTAAGGTGATGACGGATCTTCTCCGGGAGGCTGATTTCTTTCAGGATGAAGCATCCCCACCATCCATTCCCACATTACAGTGCCCATGGCAGGTCCTCTGTGTTGTTCCCTGCCTCCTTCAACTGCAAACGCATAGAGAGGGCCAAGGACTGAGGCCACAGGTAATTCATCTACAGAAGCAAGCCCTTAGTTTTTCAGCATAAAAGCTCAGGTTTTGATCTCAACTCATCCTTTAGGCCAGTGGATCTCAATGTTGGGTCCACACTGGAATCACCTGGGAAGCTGTAGCAACTACAGATGCTTGGGTCCCACACCCAAGGGTTGTAGCTTCATCACTCTGGAGGCTCACCCAAGCCCCAGTGCTGTCTTAGCACATCCAGTGCCATGCAGCTGAGCCTTCTGCTCAAACAGCTGCCAAGGCCAGGGCTCATCCCAATTTTTGGGTCTCCCACACTGAAGCTATTCTGTATTGGCTTTAGCTCTTCAGTAGTTGTTTTAGGTGGAGAACTCAAGGAGGGACTTTTTTCTAGCATAGGGATTCTTTTCTAGTTAGGCTGCCCATACACCCAGCAGTGAACCATGGCCTGAGGCTTGCAGAATTTTGTTTTTTAAACTGAAATGATGAATTCTATGCTGCAGTAGATGGAGTGTAGCTGGGCAGAGCTGAGGGATTTAGTGATGAGGAAGGGAGAACATGGCAGCAGTCCTGTTGTCTGCCTAAGGAGATCAACCTGCCTGCTGACTGCTGTGCAGATGCGGGTGATCGACCCCACAGGCTGACAGGGGCTGTCTTCCAAAGGTGTGCCTGCTAAGTTAACGTTTTCTCCCGTCCTTCCCTGATTCACCGGCTCCCTGCATAGTTAGACTCAGAGGGAATTATCTCTGCTTATTCCCCTCCTTCTGAGTAGCAACAATGAGCAGATCCGTCACACTTCGTGATTCAGAAAATGTATTTATTTATATTCCCTTTTAATGTGTGAATAGGATATGTGCATGCTTCCTTTAGAAGTTGTTTTGTTGGGGAAAGGAAACAAGGAAAATAAACAGTGGCAAAACCACTTAGGCTACTGTTTCTCAGAAGAGCCGTGGGATGAACCGATGGCATTAGAATCACCTGGGGTGCCTGTTAAAGATCCAGACTCCTGGGTCTCACTCCATCCAAGCCTCCCAAATCCAACCTCCAGGTGCAGGGTTTGGGAGTTGGCATTTCCATCAAGCTTCCTAGCTGATTCTTGTGCTGAGTCTGCGAACCTCTGACTTAAGTACACCTGCACAAATAAGTCTGCCATTGTCCCGTCTCCTCCCTCCCATTTTTTCCCTAAAGCATTTCTCTCTCTTTCCTGTTTACCTCCACCAGAGCAAAGGAAAATATTTAGTCCTACGTAATGGGAACTCAGACGCATGCTATGCTATTTGATAAAAGCTAGCCTATTAAGGTAATTATTCATATACCACCTTGAGAATCTCAAATCCAAAAGTGAGCAGTCAAGAAGAAAACGTTGGAAAAATTCTTATAGACATTGGCCTAGGCAAAGAATTTATGAAGAAGACCCCAAAAGCAATCGCAGCAACAACAAAAACAAATAAATGGGACCTGATCAAATTAAAAAGCTTCTGCACAGCCAAGGAAACAATCGTTAGAGTGAATAGACAACCTACAGAATGAGAGAAAATACTTGCATGGTA
Organism: Indri indri; assembly: GCA_004363605.1. NCBI lineage: Eukaryota > Metazoa > Chordata > Mammalia > Primates > Indriidae > Indri > Indri indri. The sequence goes on along the minus strand of RJWJ010000968.1, from coordinate 82,323 downwards.
TACATCCGACAAAGGGCTGATAACCAGAATCTACAAAGAACTCAAGCAAATCAGCAAGAAAAAAACCAAACAACCCATTAAGAAGTGGGCAACTTTTCAAAAGAAGATAGACTAATGGCCAAGAAATGTAAGAAAAAATGCTCAACATCTATAATCAGGGAAATGCAAATCAAAATCACAATGAGGTATCACTTAACACCAGTGAGAATGGCTTTTATCAAAAAGTCCCCAAATAGCAAATGCTGGTGTGGATGCAGAGAGATAGGAACACTCATACACTGCTGGTGGGACCGCAAACTAGTACAACCTCTATGTAAAGTAGTATGGAGATACCTCAAAGAACTAAAAGCAGACCTACCATTTGATCCAGCAATCCCACTACTGGGTATTTACCCAAAGAAAAAAAGCCATTTTATAAAAAAGACATTTGCACTCAAATATTTATGCAGCACAATTCACAATTGCAAAGATGTGGAAACAACCCAAGTGCCCATGATTACATGAGTGTATTAATAAAATGTGGCATATGTATACCATGGAGTTCTACTCAGCCATAAAAAAATGGTGAACTAATACCTCTTGTATTAACCTGGATGGAACAGGAGCCCATTCTTCTACATGAAGTATTACAAGAATGGAAAAACAAACACTACATGTACTCACCATTAAACTGGAATTAACTGATCAACCACTTATGTGCACATATGGAAGTAACACTCATCAGAAATCAAGCAGGTGGGAGGGGGAAGGAAGGGATGGGTACAATGCACACTATCTGGGTGATGAGCACACTTATAACTTTGACTTAAATGGTACAAAAGCAATTTATGTAACCAAAACATTTGTATCCCCATAATATTCTGAAATTAAAAAAAAAAAGAAGCTACCAGGAGGGAAGAGACGTGGAAGGCAGCTCCCTGAATTCCCCTCCTGCCTGTGAATTACTCTACAAATAAAGCTCACAGGTTGGTAGTTGATTAATCAATCTCTAAGAATGTTAATAATGAAGGCTCAAGAAAAATTCTTGACAGCCTTTTGAAAGGTACTTACATAATCACCATCCTGAGGGATAAGTATATTCATTTCGGATGACTTAGCACTCACAATCTCACAGTCTAACGCATCTTCGCTGAGGTATATGTGGCAACCTTCTGTCTTATTAATGGAAATTGTTGGCACTCTTCCCATTACCTAAAATAGAGAAAAAAAATCTGGGACCAAAGCAAAGAACAGAAATCACGATACCCCCAAATAAATACGATCTAGATTCCTTTTGGCTTTAGCTTGGGCTTAAGCAAGAGTTGGGATTCACTGGGTCAGAGCTGGGGAGGCTGGTTACTGGCAGAGTCTCCAGGCTGAATAGGATAGGTGTCATTTGGGGACAGAATGAAAGGACCACACAAGGGGATTCTCAAACCTCAGGGTCTTTTTCCTGAGACAAAACTAAGGGATTCATTTGGAAACAGCAGCTAGATGTTCAGAAAAAGCCCCAAAACCTAGTCAGTGGATTTGAAACATATATTTGATTTCATGATAAAAGAAACAAGATGCATTTGCTTTCATTTGCTCAAAATTTTAGTTCTGACAAAGATCTATAAAACTTGGATTAAAACAAGTGCAAATAGTGTCATTTATGAGTAAAATTATTCTTGAGGAAAAACTGAGTAGATTTTTCCTGAACTTAACTAAGAATGAGTAAGAAACACTACTATTCTTTTCAGGTGAGTCCTTTGCTGGATAAAAATCTCACTGGCTGAATTTGAGGCTTAAATGAGATGTGTGTCTAGGTATTTTGAAATGTATTCATTTCAAGAGCCAAAACTGGGGGCTTGGCTCAGGACACTCATTACATAGATAAACAGGACCATAAACAAGAAGAGGCAATTCTCAGGTATTGTTTATAAATGTCTAAGTGCTATAAAAATTCTGATCAGTTTTAAATTTCTCTTCTAACAATCAGTTTTCAGACACCACCCCAAAATCTCCATAAGGGCAGACTGTTCCCCCAAAGACCATATTACAGCTCTATAATTTTCCTTCTTCTAATGGTAATTAAAGCGATAAGGACATCTCCTTTTTCCCCCTGAAGAAAAGGCTGGATTAAAAACCAAAGGAGCAACTTCTGTTGATGGTGCAAGTGATGTAAAGAATTCCTTGGAGGGAATCTAGCCAGGTCACCCTGGTTCTTTGTTTTCTCCCCTCTCTCCATGGAAACCGGACACTGAGTTGGAATTGAGCCTCAGTGCAAAAAAAAAAAAAAAAAAAAAAAAAAAAAAAAGGCAGAAGTAATTCAAGGTCAGGTAAGCATAGAGCTCTGCCATAAATATAATAATATTAACACTGCACATATATCTATATTTTAAGAATGTGTCAGCAGTAATGTTTTGGTAATTTCTATTTTTTGATTTTTGTTATTTTTTATTTTGAAGGCTGGATGGGGGAATGTTTTGGTAATTTCTAGATTTACTTTTTTTACAATGATGAGAAACAGTTACATACTGACCAGAACTATAGAACATCAGGTTAGTAAAGGAAAAGGGGTAAATAGTTAGTGAGTCTTAGGTGGTTTGTTTATGAGACAGAGTGAGAATACATTATGCTAATACATTTTATTTATATTTATGTTATATATTGCTATATTATGTTAAAAATGCTGAAAGACCCTATGTATCTGAAAAGACAATACAGGTTGAAGATCCCTTATCTGAAATGCTTGGGACCAGAGTGTTTTGGATTTGGGTTTTTTCTTTTTTCAGATTTTGGAATGTTTGCACATACATAACAAGATATCTTGGGGATGGGATCCAAGTCTACACACGGCATTAATTTATGTTTCAGGTATACCTTATGCACATAGCCTGAAGGTAATTTTATACATTTTAAGTAATTTTGTGCATGAAACAAAGTTTGTGTACATGAAGTCAGGTGTAGACTTTTTCACTTCTGGTGTCACATTGGCGCTCAAAAAGTTTCAGATTTTGGAGCATTTTGGATTTAGGATTTTCGGATTAGGGATGCTCGATGCATGGCTGAATTGTAAGAATAGCTCTGGTATGTTAAGAATTGTAATTTCCACAGCATTTTGGTCAGTACTGCATTTGAGTACATAGTAAACATGTCTTTCTTCCCTGGTAGTCTATGAATGCCTTGAAGACAGAGTTGTTTCCTATCAGGAGAGCTGGACCAAAGAATAGCTCCTCTACTGAATGGTGGGTGACATGTGACCATGCCCAGGCCAATACTCTTGCATTTAAGACATGTTTCTGTATTAATATTGTTTTTCATGAATTTATTTCACCGTCAAATTTAAAAAATTTCCATTGACTATGTTAGTCTCTTCTCTCCTCCATAATTTTGTTCCATTTTCCTAGGATAGTTTGCCAAAAATAGGATTATTGGGCCAAATCACAAACTTTTGTCCATGCCCTTTTTCCCCTTTCAATCTTTTAACAGCATTATTGAGGTAATATCTGCAAACATAGAGTTAACCCATTTTAAGTGTACAATTTAATGATATTTAATAAATTGACAGAGTTGTGCAATCATCACTACGACCCACTTTTAGAACATTTCCATCAGCCCCAAAATACCCCTAATGCCCACGTATAGTAAATCCCTTCCCCCTCCCCCCAGGCAACCACTAATTTACTTTGTTTCTATTGTTTCCAGGCCCATTTACTTATTTATTTATTTAGGAGATGAGGTTTCGCTCTGTTGCCCAGGCTGGAGTGCAGTGGTGTGATCAAAGCTCACTGCAGCCTCCAATGCCTGGGCTCAAGTAATCCTCCTGCCTCAGCCTCCCGAGTACCTAGGACTGCAGGCATCTGGCACCAAGCCCGGCTAATTTTAGAATTTTTTGTACAGATGGGGTCTCACTATGTCACCCAGGCTGGTCTCAAACTCCTGAGCTCAAGTGATTCTCCCACCTTGGCTTCCCAAAGTGCCGGGATTATAGGCGTTAGCCACTGAGCCTGGCCAGGCCCTTTTAAAACAATTTATTAAGTGTTTTAAATATATAATGACAGTCACTTGGTTTGAACATCCAGAAGTTCAAAAAGCATTCAGTAAAGTGTCTCTCTCTCATCTCTAAACCATACTGCCAAATTTCTATCCCTCCTGCACAGGTAACCATGGTTTACCCTTCCAGAGAGCATTTTTACAATGCATATGCTTAAAAAATTATGATATATTTCAAATGTCCATATGCTTAAAAAATTATGATATATTTCAAACACAGAAACATATAAAAATAACAAAAACGTAAATACATATATGTCCACCAAACAGCTTTAGGAGAGTATTGTATTTTGGCTTATTTGCTTTTTTTTTCGGACTAAAATCTGACAATAAGCGAAGCTCCATCAATACCATCCACCACCTCATTCACTCGTTCACCTTCCCTCCTTCCCTGCTCAGATGTAACTACTCTTCTGAATTTTGTGTTTATCATTCACTGGGTCTGCCATCAGGTGAGGTGCTTGGGATGTCCACCTTGAACTCTCATAAACATATTTAATATGTGTGTATTATTTTGCATGTTTTCAATCTTTTTAATAATTTTTTTTATAAATTGATATTATATACTGCCTGCCATTCTGTAACTTGCCTTTATTGCTTAATGTTGTTTTTGAGATTAACCTATTTTTACGTATGTAACTGTAGATCATTCATTTTTACTACTGTACAGTATTCTACTGGGAGGATTTATTTATTCATGTACCAACTGGTGGACATTTAAATTGTTCTAATTGCCATTATGAATATTTCAATAAACATATTTACACGTCTCCTTGGCACATGTACTAGAGCTTCTTTAGAGTATATACCTAAGAGTAGAATTAGTCACAGGCTGTGAGTGTGACTTTATTAGATGGTGCCGATTTACTTGGCAGTGAGTGTAATAGATTTACTCTCCCGAGACTGATATATCAGCGTTCTCATTATTCCACTTCCTTAATAATCCTGTATCATCAGACTTTAATATACAGGCAGTCTTCAAATTGCAGTTCCCATATGCATAAGATTCAGTTAACATAGCACCTTGCAAAGTAAAGACAGCCTGAATGCAAAGGGATGAGTGTGAAAAGATATATCTAATTGTGGTATTAATTTGCATTTCTAGTTCTACTAGTTAGGTAGGTTATGCATATTTTCATATATTTATAGACCACTTCAGTTGTTTCTTCTCTGAATTGTCTTAATTTTCTTTGCCCATTTTTCTATTAGATTGTTAGTCTTCTTCTTATTGATTTATGTTAAGTTTTTCATACATTCTGGATACAAATTCTTTTTTTATTGAGACAGTGTTTCACTCTGTCGCCTGTGCTGGGGAGCAGTGGCGCAGCCTAGCCCACAGCAACCTCAGACTCTTGGGCTCAAGCAGTCCTCCTGCTTCAGCCTCACAAGTAGTTGGGACTACAGGCATACACCACCAGGCCTGGCTAGTTTTTTCTATTTTTAGTAGCGATAGGGTCTCACTCTTGCTCAGGCTGGTCTCGAACTCCTAAGCTCAAGTGATCCTCCCACCTCGGCCTCCCAGAGGGCTAGGATTACAGGTGCGAGCCACTGAGTCTAGCCTACAAATCCTTTTTGCTTATCTGCAATGCAAGTATCTTTCTTCAATCCATGGCTTGTCTTTCGGCTTTCTATATGATGTCTTCTGTTAAACACGTAATTTTAATTTTAATGTGGCTAGACTGACCAGTCCTTTTCTTTATAATTTATGCTTTTTGACTCTAATTTATTTCCTACTGAGGCCATAAAGTTTTTCTTCTATGTGTTATCAAAGTTTAAAAGTACTTCTTTTCGCAATTAGGACTTTGATTTTATGTATTATAAGAGGTAGGAATTTAGCATATTTTTTCCCACATGGATAATCAATTGTCATAAAATACATTTCAATGTATACATCCATCTATTTCAGGGCTTCCTAGTCTGTTTCATTAGTCTATTTTCGTATACGTCCAACAATATAACACTTTATAATGACTCAATATCAGGTAGGCAAGTCCCTTCACTTTGTTCATCCTCTTTCAAATTATTTTAGCTATTCTTGTCCATTTGTCTTCCAAATGAATTTTAAAACCATTTTTCATTAAAAATCATGTTGAGATTTCGAGCTGTATTTCATTGAACTTATATGTTAAATAAATGGGACAATTGATAGTGATGTCTTTCTGTTCATTTATTTGCATCTCTTTTGAGTTCTTCGTGAATATCTCTCATTTCTGTTGTTTAATTTTTTCCTAGGTACCTTACAGTTTTGTTGCTATTTTGATCTTATTTTCTATTACATTTTCTAAAACTTATCTGTGGTATGAAGAGCTGTTGTTGATTTTTGCATATTCATATTGTATCCAACCTTCTTGCCGAATGTTTCTGGAGTTTTGTAGTTTGTTGAATCTCTTGGATTTTATATAAAAGCAATCATTTTGTTGGCAAATAGGGATATTTTTGTTTCTTCCTTTTCCAATATTATAGCTCTCAATTATTTTTCCTATTGCATAGGTTAGAATCTTTAACACATTATTGAACAAAAGCAATGACAGAAGGGATTCTCTTCTTGTTTTTGACTTTAATCGGAATTCTTCAAAAGTTTCAAATAAAGTATAACTTTTGCTGTAGGATTTTGATAGATACTCTTAATTCAGTTATAGAATGTAGTATATTGTCTGATTTTTTTCTAGGATTATCAGATACGGATAGATCTATGTGTATATATGTATTTATATGTGTGCATTTAGAAAAATGAAATCATGCTTTACATAATGGTATAAAACTGTTCTTCTCTCTCTTTTTGTTTTTTTCCGGTAGAGACAGGGTCTCATTACGTTCTCCAGGCTGGTCTTGAACTCCTGGACTCAAGCAATCCTCCCACCTTAGCCTTCCAAAGTGCTGGGATTACAGGCGTGAACCACTGTGCCCAGCCCAGAAGTTTTACATTTTTGAGTGGACATATCTACCTTTTTTGAAAATTTCTTCCCAATTTAGAATTTTTTTCTTCCTTTAGGAATCTGAAGAATATTTAGAACTTCTACTTTCCCCATGGTTTCATGTTTTATATTTAATTCACCTGGTTTTGTATTTTGTATGTGATGTACTTACAATAAAAAAATAATGCTCACTCCTTATATATGGTTTCGTAATTGCTACCCAATCTCATTTCTGTAAAAATAAAAGGGAGCTTGAAATAAACTCTCTAAAATTAAGGTGTGTGTGTTAAATTAGATTATTTCCAAGATGCTTTTCTTTTTTTCTGAGACACAGTCTTACTCTGTTGCCCGGGCTAGAGTGCAGTGGCGTCAACCTAGCTCGCAGCAACCTCAAACTCCTGGGCTCAAGCAATCCTTCTGCCTCAGCCTCCCAAGGAGCTGGGACTACAGCCTCCCGAGTAGGTGGGACTACAGGCATGTGCCACCATGCCCAGCTAATTTTTTCTATATATTTTTAGTTGTTCAGCTAATTTCTTTCTATTTTTTTCTTAGAGACGGGGTCTCGCTCTTGCTCAGGCTGGTCTCGAACTCCTGAGCTCAAACGATCCACCCGCTGCGGCCTCCCAGAGTGCTAGGATTACAGGTGTGAGCCACCGTGCCCGGCCCCAGGATGCTTTTCAATTGTAACACTATGATTGCATGATTATGGCTAAATATGCATCTCTGCCATAGAATATTACTTCACAGTTATTTCTAGTCTTTTGTGCTTTTTTAAATTGAAAAATAATGTGAAGTGGGAGAAAGCCTGGATCTTTACATAGGAACTCCCACCATCCAAAACAGCTCTTCAGAGAGTGTGGACTCATTATTGGGTTTCTACGAACCATAATCATCCTTGGATTTTTTCTGATGATGAGTGATTTCTTTAAAATTTTCATGCATAATACCTTGGGAAAAGTAGTGCTATTAAATGGATAAATATGGTGATCGGAAATACTAAATTGGGAGATAGTGTTGTCGGAATATAAACTTCATTTGGACAAGAATTTTTGTCTCATTTGCTCACTGCTATTTTTAGTGCCAAGAACAGTGCGTGGCATGTTCAGCAAATATATGAGAGGATGCACAAATGAATGAATGCATGTTACATGCTAAGTGGCCTCAGGCCAATAACTCACATGTTTGAATTTAGAGTGTGCCCCGAGGATGGTCACGTTTCCCTGTTTACAGAGTGAAGGTAATAGTAAGACATATGTCTGTGAGGAATTATTTGGTTGTTTTCTTTTAAATGGTCTTCCATCAAGGAATGGCATTTATGAAAAAGTGGAGGCAGAAAGGTCAAGAAGAAGAGGATTTACGTAGAGGTGCTAAAGAGAACAGAGGGAACTAGAACCGAATATTTATGTGTAAGAAACAAACGCACCCACCCCGTCTCTACCAAAAATAGAAAGAAATTAATTGGACAGCTAAAAATATATATAGAAAAAAAAAATTAGCCGGGCATGGTGGTGCATGCCTGTAGTCCCAGCTACTCGGGAGGCTGAGATAGTAGGATTGCTCAAGCCCAGGAGTTTGAGGTTGCTGTGAGCTAGGCTGACGCCACGGCACTCGCCCCAGGCAACAGAGTGAGACTCTGTCTCAAAAAAAAAAAAAAAAAAAAAAAAGAAACAAACGCACCCATAGAGATTCTGTGGCAAGAGAGCTTAGAATTTGGGCTGGAGAGGACCTTAAAATCCTCCAGCTGACCTTCCTGTGCTTCAGGACAGGGAACTCGGCACAGAGGTGAATTGCCCAAGTGCACATGCAGGTGAGGGAGGGGCTGGCTCCGGCGTGCAGGCCTCACGATGCCCAGTCAGGGCTACTTCCATTCAACACACCAGCAAAACCAACTTCTTAAACGACAGTTAGCAAAATGTAAAATGTACAATCAAGTGTACTCTGGTTAAAAGTGACAGTTGTGAAAAGCCTAGTAAAGCAAAAGAGAAAGATCTATAAAACCAGACTCCAATTTTAACAAGCACTATTTAAAAATATCAGATGGTAAAGGGCAATTAACAATATGAAAAGAGTGTAATCAAAGATAGAAGTTATAGTTGGCCAAAGGTAAGAACTCCTTTAGTTTTTGCTGTATTGTAAAATCCCCATTTGGCTAAATCAAAAAATTACTAGAGGAATACAGATTTTCTTATGTTTTGCAAATTTAATTCCAATCCTACTTCCCAGGTTGTTTTTCTGATTATCTTACTGATTCTTTAGAAAACCTTTTCTTCTTCCTTACCCAGAACAAATTTTTCCTGAGAGGAAAAAACGTTCTCTTTGGGGTGGTGCTATTATGTTAGAAGAATCTCTTAGTATTTTTGTTCATGCATTAACTGATTCATTCCAATCATGCACTCATCAAACATTTATTGGATGCCTAGTATGTCCAGCGACTGCACACATTTCTGGGGCTGTAAATATACAGTTAGCTGACCTAGAAACAGAGACGGTAAGCCAGTAAGTTACCGAAGCACAAAATGGGGGGTATGATAAGAGATTGAAAAGGAGGAGCTAACACTGTCTAAGAAATCAGAAAGGGCTCCACAGAGGAGGTGATAATAGAGCTGTATTTAGAGGGAATGGGAATAGGAGGTTTTTAGGTGGACATGGGGAACGATGGGGCCCTCCTTGCAGGCAGAACGTATGGTCTGTGCAAGGCCAAAGTCAGGGCAGAGTGTGGCTGGAAGGGCCACTTACCTGGATTTGAATGTCCTTGGAGTTGATCACTTCTACAATGCCCACCACATTGTCAAACACCAGGCCAAACTTCTTACAGTTGTCTAAAAAAAAAAAAAAAAAAAACCCAAAAACCAGCTCCACTAAGTACACATAGCATATTTATGCAAAACAACTCATCATATCAATTACGGAGCCATAGTTCTGCCCTACCAATTGTAATGGAGTTTACTTTCCCTTTTATCTGGAGAGTCGATTTGTCGCATTTGAAAATGTAAGCCACTTGTTTCAGCTCAGTTTCTGAAATCACAAGGTCATTTCTGTCCTCCTGGTACTCCTAAAATTAAATTGGATACAAATATTAAATTTAAAAATATATAAACTGAATCCACGGCACACTGAAATTACTATGGAGTTCAGCATGAGTTACATCTGTGCGGTATGTTTTCTTTCAGAACCATCTCCTTGCAGATGAAACCACAGGTCTCACCCTGTTCTTGTAACGATGGGAACGGACGGAACCGCCGCTTAGAAGCAGGTCAGTATCCCTTTGTAAACATCAGGTACCAAGCACCTGTCTAGCGGGTGGGGGCCTGAGCAGGGATGTGAGAGCTTTTTGTGGAGACATTCGTGCTGAGTCTCGACTTGATGCTGTAGCAAAATCTGCTGTGTCAAATAGGAGTTGGGCAAACGGGCTGGTGAAGGGTCATGACAATGGTCTAAGCCCCAGTGTGTTTTCAGGCCATGACAACCTTTCTGGGGGCTTTGGTCCTTAATCTTTAGGGAAGCCTTCTGGATTGGCAGGGGACACCAGTTTTCACTCCCATCGAAGCGTTTGTGTCCTGCTTGCACACCTGGCGGTGGTAGGTGGCAGTAGCAAGGTGCAGTTAGATCAGGGCCTCCATCTGTGGGACTGAACGAAACATCCCACAGCAGATCAGGATGGGGCATCGACTGCCCAGTTCCACGTGTAAATGGTTTCTCTCTCTGCCTGGTTAAGAGCTTATGGAAAGAGTAGCCAAATAAATAGAGACAGAAAGAAGAATGGTAATTGCCAGGGGTTGTGGGTGGGGGGGAATATTGTTTAATGGCACGGAGTTTTGGTTCTGCAAGATGAAAGGAGTTCTGGGGATGGGTGGTGATGATGGTTGCACAACAGTGTAGATGGGCTTAATGCCACTGAACTGACACTTAAACTTGGTTAATGGTCAATTTCATGTTACATGTATCTTACCACCATTTAAAAATATTTTTTAAAGTTGAAGAAAAGAATGAGAACTAGAGAAAACAAATAAAGCTTATAGAAGCATTCAGAAACACCCTGGTATGTATTCTAGCAAGTGGTTTTTGCCTATCACTTCTTAAGACCTTAAATCCTTAAGACCTTGGTGAATGGTTTAGCTGTTGACCCTTTTGTTGGAGCGTGTCAGGAATAAAGGTTAAAGGGCTTCACTCACCACTCTCCATTTCTTTCCTTCCAGCTCGAACACAGGAGCATGTTTCTGAGAAGGATGAGATTTGGGAGATGTGGGACTTGGAGTGTGGCTTTTGGTTGGAGAGCGCGTTTGCCCTCCTTGAGCCCGCAGGCTGGGATTCTTGTATGTCTTCTGGTCATCTGTGACATGCCGGAGCCCTGGGATAACACACATGGACATAATTTCCTTCGTATGCAAAGAGAAGTGTTCCTAACTTGCTAGATCACCATGATGTGAAGAGCACAAAAACTTTTGGTAATGCTATTTTCAGAAGAGTCTAGTGCTTTCTCAAGGTTAGGATGCAGAGTCTGAGTCTTGTATGAGTTTAGAGTTGACAGAAGCACTGTAAGTATTTTTCAACTTGAGGAAGTGCCCCCTTCAGGAGATAAGATGATAGATAAAAATTCTACAAAGAGCAAACCACCTCACCAAAAAGGATCAAATTCTACAAAGAGCAAACTACCTCACCAAAAATTCTTTTCTTATGGCTAAAGCGTTTGACAGACATAGCCTAAAAGGTTAGGGCATTCCCGTGAGTATATATCAGAATATGGAATCAACTTTAGGGTCACAGGTCCAGTCCTTTACTTTGCAAATTAGTTTCAGAGGGGATAGTGAAGCCAGTTGGAACCAGAGAAAAATTTAGAATTTTGGGTTCTGAGCTCCCAGCCCAGGACAGAGGGACATTCACACCCTAACTCCTACCAGCTGTGCAATGCAAAAATACATGTACACAAAGTTTCTGGCAACATGACTGTATTGTTTAGAATACATGTGCTCCTGATCCTGATATATTTTAAATGTATGATTTTTTTTTTTAAATTAACCATTCACCATGAGAACAAAGATAGTTCAATGATATAATTCTTTGACAAGCCTGTACACTGCTTCAGGACAGAGGCACTAGTGTTTGCCATTTTTGTTTCACTTGCTCTTGATGCCTGGGTTGTAGAAGATGCTGCAGAAGCTTCAGGGGCAGAAGCGATGATGCAGCACGGTGGTCGACTTAGAACCCGGAGTCTCTGAATTCTTTCTGGTCTGCACAGTGGCCCCCTGAGCCCGTCTGCCTGGACATGAAGAACACCAAGGCTCCTGCCTTCCCGGCAGCAGCCTCCTCCCCACTGTGTGCTGGGGACAGGATGGAATGATGTATCCATCACTGGGGCTCTGGGGCTTGGTGTGCCTGGAGCCAGAGGGAAAGGGAGGCAGCTTCAAGGTCTTGTTTTCTCACCTTTTGTGATTGCTTCTCCCTGGTTAAGCTGGGCAAATAAAGCGGAGCGTGAAGGAGAGGACTCCTCTTTTCTGCTTTCATTCTCAAAAAGGGGAGGTGGCCCTGGAGGAGGTGGAGGAGGAGGCGGGGGAGGAAAGCCAGGCCCAGAGGAGAGGACTGAGAATGCTGACACCGCGGACGCTACGGGACCCTGTGAAGAGAGAAGACAGAGAGTGTTGCATTGAGACTGCGGCCCTTGCTGGGATTTTGCCCGAGTGACTCAGAACCTACTGCCAATGAAGGAGTAGGGTTCAAACCTCATCAAAGGCTCCCAGAGGGCACACCTGTGCATCACGGATCTGTGCGTGGATGCCCTTTGGGAACATGAAGCATGACTTAGCTATACCACCCTGTCAGTAGACTCTGCAGGGCCAGGAGCCTCACTGCCAACTCAGAGGCAAACAAAGCCATATTCACAAGTTCGTGTCTAAGGCTCAGACATGAATGAAACTGGGCCTTGGCCAATTTAGAATCATAAGAAAAAAGTGATCCAATTAATAGAAGGATTAGCTCTTTTGAGACAATGGAAACCACAACAACCAAGGAGAGAAACAGAGAGAGAGGTGGAAAATATTCAATGGTTATTAGATGTTTTAGAACCCTTTTGAGCAGCTAAAAAGAAAGATACAGAAACTCTCTGGAACTCATTTTCCAAATATGCATGCCTCCACCTGACCCTCAAACAAGGACCATATGCGACCTGGATGCTTGTAAAACTCAGAGGTGATGAGGGCCCAGGACCTGTCTGACAGCTCATCAAATGCCGGTTATTCGTGGACCAACTGAAAATAAGATTCTTCCTGGGCAAGATCCAAGCTTATTCTAATTTTCTCTTTGTTTTCAATATGAAGGTCTAACGAATTCAAATAGCAATAAAAGGCAATGGACAGGAGAGGGATTTAATGTTTTAAAAGGACCCCATAGATGACATTCTCAAAGAGCTTAAAACTGGTAGGATAGAAACACACAGGCACAACAAACTTGGGATATATACCATTTTACTTTTAAACCCTCAAGTAGAACTGTATACCTACGAGGAATTATAATTCAATTACGAGCTACTTCGGTAGTCAGGAAACTTAAAAAATTTGATAGTGATGAAATTGCGACTTAGACATACGTTTTCAATACCAAATACAAAAGGTAAAACATGACTTAAGTGCTAGATGTTAACAAACACAGCACATCCTTATTGTTATAAACAACTCAGTATTATGAAGTATCAAAATCAGAAAGTTTTAATCTGTAGTTTTCAGTTGAAAAGAAAAAACCAAGCTATTTTCAAAGTACTTACATAATTCCTATTAAGTGCAGAATCACGCTGAAAATAAAAGATGATTCTCTTATTCAGAATGCATGTCTTTAAAAACAGCAGGCTGGAAAGCTCATCTCTTGAAGATATAATTTGCAATGGTTTTTGTTTCTAAGGACGACCAGCCTGACTCCATCAGGATTCTTGGGTCAAGTAGAAAAGGATTTCACAGTTCTTGAGACTGACCAATTTTCCCCCCAGTATCTTCAATGTTTTCTATTATGTCACTTGGGTGAAATTTGAGAATTTGCTCTGAATCATAAAGACCATATAATATAAGCTTTGTACATTAAATAATATGCCAGTCCTCAGTTACAGACACTGAGAACCACGAAGTATTGCTTTTGCTCACAAACATGCCATAACTCATGTAGTCAGCTAAGGGACAGACCCACCCCCCGCCCCGGCCGCCGGCCGTCTGAAACTCCGCAGCTCTCAAGTCCTCCTCTTTTGTGGAAAGGGGAGAAAGTGCTGGCTTCTAAATCTTAGAATGATTTAGATGTCTCCCTCGCTCTCAGAATTCAGAGCCTCTCTCCAAGAGCCCTTAAAGGACACTGAAATGAATAAGCCACATATTCAACTTTTTGGAACTTTGATACATTCAGATGGCTGACCCAGGAACACCGGACAAAGCATTTACTGCTACCGATGTTGAAAATAAAAGCCAAAAAATAAGGGAAGTCAGGACCCGTTGAAACTCTGCCTTGGACTAATCCTTTGTACGTCCTGGCTCGTTCCTGTATCAGCCCCAGGGAGCGCACAATACCAGGCTCTTGTTTCCAAGGTTACTTTTCAATTAGCATTCAGGGGCTTTACTGTACCGCGGACTCGAAATCAAACTGATTAGACATTCCCTTAACTGGATCTCCGTGGGCTGCCCCTTGCAGAGTAACTTATCTTTGCCTCTTTCTCCTCTTCTCTTTCTGTAGGATAGTACAGCACATGACACCGGAGCTTTCTGCATTCTCCTATGTGCCTGGCCATGAGTGCCAGCCACACCGACCTGAACCACAGCCTGATGCTAAGCCTTCAGGCGTCCCAATAAAAAACGGAGGGGAGATGATCAGGGACGGGAAGGGAGTCAGACTATGGAAAGTATAGTATGGACCAGGCTCTGAGCATTTTCATTCATTCATTCACTCAACAGATCAACAGATATATTTAAAAAAAAATTTTTTGTTTTGAGACAGGATCTTGCTCTGTCACCCAGGCTGGAGTGCAGTGGCCTGGTCATATCTCACTGCAGCCTCGAACTCCTGGGCTCAAGTACTCTTCCTGCCTCAGCCTCCTGAGTAGGTGGGACTACAGGCATGTACCACCACGCCCAGCTAACCAATAGATATTTAATGCTTAGTATATGACAGGCTCTATGCTAGGAGTTCCCAAACTTGTCTGAACTTTAAAAGCATCTGGGGAGCATCTGGGGATCTGTTAAAAATCCCAAAGTCCAGGCCATGTTATAGAAATACTCTTTGGGGTAGGGTGGAGGGGGGGACACAGGCGTCTGTATTTTTTGAAGCTCCCTAGGTGATTCCAACGTGCAGACAAGTTTGGGAACAACCACCCTTTCCTGTGTGCTGAGACTAATCTTAATCATCGCAACATATTGCTAGGATTGTATTGAAATCCCTCTTTCACAGAAAGTAAAGCAGGGAGCCAGAAAGGCTGTTTAAATTCACCATTAAATGGCCAGTCAATGGTAAAGACATCCAAACAGATATCTGCCTGATTTTAAAGCCTTCTTCAGGGAAATCCTTTATGCTATATTTAGACTTTTTTTGTTTTAAATAGTCATTAGTCAAATAAAAGAACCAGAGGTATGGGCTACTTTGACACACATTCAGTGTTGTTCTTGGGCCTGTGGCCAGAATGTACATGACTAAAGTATTGGGAGGTGGTACAATAATCTGGCTCTGTTTTTTTTTTTAAATTTCAAAATATTAAGGGAGTACAAATGTTTTTATTACATGGATAACTTTCATAATGCTTAAGTCAGTGTACCCCTCCCCCGAACAGTGTTCATTATACCTGTTAGGTAGGTTTTTGTCCCTTCTCTCCTCCCCCCTGCCCCCTTCTTGATTTCCAATGACTTTTACTTCTCCCTGTGCCCACGTGTGTCCATTGATTAGTTCCAAATTATTAGAGAGCACGTGAGGTATTTGGTTTTCCACTCCTGAGACATTTTACTTGGGATAATGGCCTCCAGTTCCATCCAAATTTGCTGCAAAAGACATTAATTCATTCCTTTTATTTTGAGATGGAGTCTCTGTTGCCCCAGCTAGAGTGCAGTGGCATCCTCCACCTCCTGGGCTCAAACTATCCTCCTGCCTCAGCCTTCCAAGTAGCTGGGACTATAGGTGCATGCCACCAATAGTCCCAGCTAATTTTTCTATTTTTTTGTAGAAATGGGGTCTTGCTCTTGCTCAGGGTGGTCTCAAACTCCTAAGCTCAAGCAATCCTCCTGCCTTGGCCTCCCAGGGTGCTAGGATGAGCCACTGTGCCCGGCCAATTCATTCCTTTTTATGGCTGAGTAGTACTCCATGGTGTGTGTACATACACATATATATACATGTATATACCACATTTTGTTAATCCACTTATGAATTGATGGGCACTTAGGTTGATTCCACATCTTTGTGATTGTGAACTGTGCTGCAATAAACATTTCAGTGCAGGTGTCTTTCTGATAAAATGACTTCTTTTCCTTTGGGTAGATACCAGGTATCTATCAGTGGTATTGCTGGATCAAATGGTAGGTCTACTTTAGTTCTTTGAGGAATCTCCATACTGTTTTCATAGAGATTGTGCTAATTTATAGTCCCACCAACACTGTATAAGCGTTCCTTTCTCTCTGCATCCACGCCAGCATGTATTGTTTTTTGACTTTTTAATAGTAGCCATTCTGACAGGGTTAAGGTGAAAATGTAGAAACAATTCTTCTAAACATCAGCCCAGGCAAAGAATTTATGACTAAGACCCCAAAAGCAATTACAGCAATAACAAAAATAAATAAATGGGACTTAATTAAATTAAAAAGCTTCTGCACAGCAAAGGAAATAGTCAACAGAACAAATAGACAACCTACAGAATGGGAGAAAATATTCGCAACCTATACATCTGATAAAGGGCTAATACCCAGAATCTACAAAGAACTCAAACAAATCAGTAAAATAAAACCAAACAACCCCATTAAAAAGTGGGCAAAAGATATGAACAGAAGCTTTTCAAAAGAAGATAGACAACAAACATGAAAAAATGCTCACTGTAATGAATAATCGGGAAAATGCAAATTAAAACCACAATGACTCAGTTTTTACCTGTACTACTCCTTGCTCCATCCTTCGAATGCCTTACAAACTGACTGAGCTCCTACAGCGACTCTGGACTCAGTCTTGATCCTGTGGGGTTATAAGATGTCTTGGGCTTTAACACTAGTACCTCAGTATCAAGTCAACCTTGATGCTGGTTTGTTGTTTATTTTTTTAAGAGACAGGGTCTCCCTCTCACTCAGGCTAGAGTGCAGTGTGTGATCATAGCTCAGTGCAGCCTCAAACTCCTGGGCTCAAACCATCCTCCTGTCTAAGCTTCCCAAGTAGCTAGGCCTACAGACATGTTCTGCTGTGCCTGGCTGATTTTTAAATTTTTTGTAGAGACAGGGTCTCACTATGTTGACCAGGCTGGTCTCAAACTTCTGGCCTCAAGTGATGCTCCCACCTTAGCCTTTCAAAGTGCTGGGATTACAGGTGTGAGCCACCGTGCCCCACCCCTATATATTATCTTTCTACCTGCTTGACATCACTTGCAACTATCTATTCCTTGCCATCCCCATTACCAAGCCGTAGTTTAGATGTTCATCTTCTTACCCCTGGGACCTTGCAACATGTTCCTCTGGGCTCTTCTGCTGCTCTTATGTAGCTGTTACTCATATGCTATCTAAATATTAGCCATAGTATGAATGTCAAATAACAGACATCCTGTCATGGGCCTTGATACTAGTTTTGTCATGACTCTGTGGCCTGGCTCTAGAAATTGGCCTCTTGCCTTGTTAATTTTTCCTGAGTATACACTGGTTCTAGTAATGAGGTACTTGTGCCCAGATCCATGCTCTGTCTGGTACTCAAGTTGTTTTGGGATGGGGTCCTGACTCCTCTCCTCTGGACACCTCAGTGTGATTCTTTCAAAGAAAGAATCTCATGGTGGAGGCAACGCACTGGGTTGTCTAGACGGCATGAGAAGGAGTGGGTGAGATCAGAGCCTGTGGCCTCGGTTGCCTGGCGAGTGATCCACTACTTCTCGTTCCCAGTGGGCAGCTGTGGGGCAGCAAGGCTCAGAAGAGGGGGGCACTGGCTGAGGGCAGATTTTGCACCCTTTACAGTTTGAGTTAGGTCAGTCTGGAGATGTAAAAGGACGGCCCCCAGAGGGGCAAACTTGTCTGGGAGGTGCCGAGGATGGGGGCTGGGAAGAGCCTCTGAACTAACAGTACCTGCCCCAGGAACCCGAGAGGGACATCATAGGACAGGGTCTCTTCCCTACCGTTTACCAGTGAAAGCCTTGAGAAACTGTAGCATTAGCCTGCACATGGCATTCGTTCCTCTGCTCTGTGGTCAGATCTGCCTGTGCAGAATAAAGCAAAGGCCTTTAACAAGAGATGCCACTTACTTGCAAACTATCTGAATATTTTTGGTCCTTCTCAAAAGAAGGCGTTTCTTAACGTATTCTTTCACAGTGTGTTTTACCCTAACAATTAATTACTTTCATTTTGTTTCTACAGTGTAGAATCATCCATCTAAAAGCTCAAGACCTAAAGGATTATGATGTTTTGTGACTTGCACGAGGTCACAAAGACAGGACGGTGAAGTCGAGAACTGGAATGCCTGTATCCTGTGTTGGAACCTGAAGGGAGAAAGACTTAACCTTAGTTAAGTGCAATGACCACACAAATGCTTTTTTAAAAAAACACTTTGGGCCGGGCGCAGTGGCTCACGCCTGTAATCCTAGCACTCTGGGAGGCCGAGGTGGGCAGATCATCCTGAGCTCAGGAGTTCGAGACCAGCCTGAGCAAGAGTGAGACCCCGTCTCTACCAAAAATAGAAAGAAATTAATTGGACAGCTAAAAATATATATAGAAAAAATTAGCTGGGCATGGTGGCGCATGCCTGTAGTCCCAGCTACTCGGGAGGCTGAGACAGTAGGATTGCTCGAGCCCAGGAATTTGAGGTTGCTGTGAGCTAGGCTGACGCCACGGCACTCGCCCCAGGCAAGAGAGTGAGACTCTGTCTCAAAAAAAAAAAAAATAAAATAAAATAAAAAAAAAAAAATAAAAAAACACTTTGTTCTGAGGATGGTCATGCTTGAAGCTCTGACTTGGGTGGGGCAAAGGCAATATACATAACCTGAACATTTGTACCTACCATAATATGCTGAAATTAAAAAAAAATTAAAAAAAAACCCACCCAACTTTGTTCTTAGCACATCCAGGGCATTAAAACAAACAAACAAATAAACAAAAAAACACTTTGTTATGTTGATGTAATGAGTCTCTTAAGTATCTAGAGCTCTAGACTGGAAATAATTGAAAAATACATTTTATTAAAGTCATTGTAACAATGGCTTACAACTCAAACAAAAGGAAAGCAGCACATTTATGATTTTAACTGGCCATATTCAGGGTGCAAAAGTTCACTCATGTGGCAAGAATACAACATAAAACCTAAAAATGCTGCTTTTAAGGTCTATTAAGATTAATTTTGAGAGCAGATGTTTGAATTACATACTTTTTTTTCTTGGCACAAAGACTTTAAAAAAGTTACTGTACTGCAAATCCCTTTCTCTAAGTTAATTTCAACTGCCCTGGGAACAGCTGCCTCTTCTGTTTTTAAGTATATGAACTGCAACTATAAAATAAGGAAACCATTGTATGCAGCATGTGAAAAGTAATTTTTTGTAATTTTTAGTTATATATATTAGATATATTAGGTCATTAAATATGAAATGTCCCATTTCAAATCAAAACTGTAGTTTATTGTATCTCAAATAAGAGGCAGTACAATTAATCAAAGTATGTGCCTGAACTATGGACACAGTTTTGCCATCTTAAACGTAGCTTGTTTATGCCAGCATCAAAGAAACCTGGAGATGAAATTGTTAAAGGTGTTTTCTACAGCTTATTGAGAATTGAATATTTTTCATTGCAAGAAGTGGTCCAAAGCCTAGAAGAAGTGGTAGTTAGTTGGTGCAAAGTCTGGTGGATACAGTGGATGACAGAGAGTTTCCAAGTCCAGCCTCTGTAGTTTGAGCAGCATTGTTTTATGTGACATGTGGTCTTGCAAGAGGATTGGCCTGTTTCTATTGACCAGTCTCTGCTGCTTAATTGCAAGCACCCTCATCGTTTCATCCAATCGGTTGCAGCAGACATCCGCTGTCATCGATTGACCAGGTTTCATGAAGCTGTAGTGGATAATACCAGTGCTGGACCACCAAACAGACACCATTAGCCTTTTCTGATGAATATTCAGTTTTGAACTGTGTTTTGGCACTTCATCTTTATCCAACCATTATGCCAAATGCTTGCAATTGTCAAAAAGAATCCATTTTTCATCACACATAACAATACGGTGTAGAAATGGCCCACCTTTATGTTGTGACGGCAAAGTAAGGCAAGCTTCGCGATGATTTCTCTTCTGAAGCTCGTTTAATTCATGCAGAGCCCATCTATCCAGCTTCTTTACCTTGCGCATTTGTTCCAAATGGTCCAATATTGTTCAAATAGTAACGTGAAACCTTGATGTTAATTCACATGTGGGTTGAGATGGATTCATTTCCACTACAGCTTTCAGCTCATCATTATACACCTTGGTCTCAGGTCACCCACGTGGGTCATCTTCAAGAATAAAATCACCAGCACAGAACTTCTTAAACTATTGATGTACTGTGAGTTCATTAGCCACATCCTTCCCAAACACTTCATGGATATTTCGAGCTGTCTGCACTGCATTGGCTCCACAACAGAACTCATATTCAAAAATAACATGAATTTTTGACTTATCCAAGGTTTCATAAAAATTAGGTTATTAAGTATGAAATGTCTGATTTCATTTCAAGTATGAAATGTCTAATTTCCTTAAGTACTAAGTCTGACAGCTGATATCTCTGACATTTCTCTTTGACACCTCTTTTTTTTTTTATTGTGAAGGTACATCCTCATTCTTTCAAATGCATGTTTTGGCTTGTGATGATCTTTCAATTTTTTTTAGAGCAATTTTTATGAAACCATGGATAAGTCAAAAATTTGTGTTATTTTTGAATATGAGTGGACCATACACTTTGTTGCTCAGGCTGGTCTCAAACTTCTGGCCTCAAAGAATCCTCCTGCCTTGGCCTCCCAAAGTGCTGGGATTACAGGCATGTATCATCACACTCAGGCAAAATTTGTTTTCATTAGATGTTACTTCTTGAGATAATTACGAGTCATTTTATTACTTTAGAATTTAGATTTTATTATGAATGGGAAATTACTTCCAATTCTTAAATGAAATCTCCACATTGCCTTCCTGGTGGCAATTAACAACCCACTTTTATCTCCTTCTCCCTACCACAAACACCACTGCTTTAATTATCCAGTTAATTCAGATAGAGTCTAAATTTGGATCTAAATAATCTATAAAATTGCTCTATTATTTCTGAGCTTATAGAAAGTAGGACTAATTAGGGTGCTTTTAGAAAGACATTTTATGTGTTTCTGAGAAAATTAAGCAAACAGTGAAAAATATCTGCTTAAATCAAAAAAATTAGCTACAATGAAAAGCTTAGCATTTAAAATTTTCTGTAATTCTGTCCCAGATAATTCAATTGTTTGGAAATTTTCAACTTTCACATTTTAAATTCAAAGAGTTTTCAAACCCAACAATAAGTGTGGCACATGATTTGGTCTAAATACAATCTAATTCCTAATAGATGGATTGAAAATGAATCGAATGACTTATGGCTCATCTGTCCATTCAACAAACATTTACCGAGCACTGCCTTGCTGGGAATGCGGTTCAGGATGAGGACATAGGCAAAAGTCCTGTTTTTTAAGAAGTTCATAATCTAGTGGGGGTGGCACATGCACAAATAAGTAACTGCAGATGCGGTTTGGTAAGCGTTATACATCTCAGGAACAGGGGACGCTGGGGGCTGGAGGGAGGAAGCAGCTGTCCTTGGGAGAGTGGGGTCTGCGGCCAGAGGCTGCTGTGGGTCAGGCCTGGGTGATTTGTAGATATCTTTATCCTAAGAGGAGACACTGAGCTGGTTTAAGCATGGGAGAAATGTATGGAGATAACATTGATCTCCACCTCTGAGAACACAGCAGGAAACCTACTAGTGTTTTTACCAATTTTTAAAAAGCAGAGACCAAGAAAGCCAAAATATCAATGACAGTCTCTTGGAACAGGTGAATTATGTTGCTCACAACACAGCTTTTGCTAAGATGTTTCTTCTGTAAAACTAGCTTATAGTAGTAACATTTTGAGCCACCCGTCTTTCAGTATTTGTGGAGATTGTAGAGAGAGCCACAAAATGAAGCGGCTGACACGCAGTGCGGCTGTTCTTGGATTTTACCTCTTTCCCACCCACCCTTCCTTCACTAACCTCCCCGTAACTGCCCTTCGTGGACACACACTTACAGCTCCTTTCTGTTTCTCAGTCACATTCTCTTCAGCTGTCCATCTCTGAACCACCCTGACCCATTAATCACCTGCCTTACCAGTAATGGTCTCTAGGTAACAATGATAACTTACATGTGCCCAACTATACACTTTAAAAGCAATTTAATATCACAAATCCTTTTAAGTCACAAGTACACTTACATCTTCGTGCTACCAATATAGAGACTAACAATGCTTTACAGCTTGACATTTTATAGAATGCTGTTTATTAATTTTTCCAAAGACAAAGAATCTCAAATGGCCTTGTACAATATGGCACATAAAATATGAGAGTGATAAATCTTTCACATACCATAATAGGAGGGAGTGATTAAAAGAAAGAACTACCGCTTTCAGAATTAGACTAACCTTTTATACACATAAATCAGATGGTCTTCCTAGCAGCAAAAAAATATTTCACAGAGTCATGACTTAGAGTTTGTTCATATTTTTGATGTCAAAATTAATTTCTTTCAATTTTCTGCAAGATGTACACTTTGATCAACAGTGAAATTGATACATATACAGATTTATTTGATCAATAACTTAGTGAAACTGATACAGATTTCCAAATCTGTCAATTTTTATAAGATCTTGCAAATTTTACATTCATATTTATATCATACTTTCATTAGGTGACTGTAATAATCAAGAAAAAAGGTTACGCATAAACTAACAGATAGTCATCATGTACAACGTTAAGTATAAGCCACAATGAATTTATTACTTTTATCTCTATTCTCTTATTTTAATCACTTCTTAGAGTTTTGAGACTTCTTCTTCCAGTGAAAACAAAGTTCCTGGGGGCCTTTCTAAGAAAACAGAATTGTTAAATAATACCACCATGAAGTGCATGTAATGTTTTAAGCATATGTCTATTAATAATTTTTAAAAAGTCAATTTGGGGAATATTTCCTATTTAATCTATGGAAATAGAACAGTACTGGAATTTCATGTTCCCATAAAAGTACTGGTACTATATACAGTCAAAATAAAAAGACGGTTCCACAAGTATGAAGAAAACGTGGGGCCATTTTGATCAGTTTTCTTCAGAGGCAAAGCTCCAAACACCCTCATCTCCAAGATAGAAATACTTGGGAAAGGCCATTAAAAACCCCAATCTCATGGTTTTGTCAATGATTTCTGATGTTTTCACTCTTCCTCACTCCTCCCTCCCTCCTGTGGACCCTGTATGTCATTCCTTTGATGACCAGGAAAGATCTGAGCTTTGGCAGTAGATGAATAAAAGATAGAACAAAAAACAAAGTTGCTTCAGAGATGTAATAACAGCTTTAGGCCACAAAACAGCCTGGGAGTAACATACGCAGTCTATATTAGCACGTGTAAACCAGTAACTTAGTGTTTTTTTGCCCGTTTCTCTCTTAATTTATACAGATGTATAAATTATGTTATAAATTATACAGATGTTCCTCAAAAATGTGTTTAATACACCTAACCTGCCGAACATTATAGCTTAGCCTGGTCTACCTTAAATGTGCCAGAAGACTTCCATTAGCCTACAGTTAGGCAAAACCACCTAACACGAAGCCTATTTTATATTAAAGTGTTGAGTATCTCATGTAATTTATAGAATACTCTATTGAAAGTGATAAACAGAATGGTTGTGTGTGTACTGAAACCATCAATGTAGTTTGGGAACTGTCTGTATATTCAGATGTGGCCCCTCAAAAAACACAGGTGGTGATTTCTGTGCTACATGCACAGTTTTTGATAAAAAAAGAACAAGTACTCAGAGCAGAGTCCAGAAGATTATACTGACCACAATCTAATGTGCTCAAGTGATCCAGATATTCTGCATAAATTGCCCTGGTATGTAGCCTTAATTATTAGTTTGGCTTTGCTGCTGATAGCTGGACCAAATCTGGAATTTCCAGATTGTCTTTTCTTCCTGTCTGCCAGTACTGGCAGCTTGAAAATACAATTTCTCATAAAAAAAAAAAAAAAAAGGAAAGATAAAATTAAATTTTCCATGGGAAAACTTTCCAGGGTTAAAGATAGCAGAGTATACCCATCAAAGAGACAAACTCTAGAGAGCCGACAGTTATATAAAGACCTAGAGGGACATGTGGCTTGAATTAGCTGGACAACCACTTTATTTGGCCAGGAGAGCCTAAGTCTGAATTACCAATGAATTCAAGTTTTTGTTTTTCTTTCAGATTTTTAGGGTCATAAAGAATCATTGTACTTTCTCAAATTATCTATACTTAGTAAACAGTAGAGGTGGGGGTTAAGGCAAAATAATAGCCATTAGGAAGATTATTTACATCGGCTCTATATTGTATACGTATTTGGGAAAATTATTTGGGGAAAATTATTTTTGATCAAAAAAAAAAAAAAAAAAAAAGCATTGCTTGAGGCCAGCCTGGGCAACATAACAAGACTGTCTCTACAAAGAACAAAAAATTAGCCAGGTATGCTGGTGTATGCCTCTAGTCCCAGCTACTGAGGAAGCTGAGGCAGGAGGTAGCTTGAACTCAGGAGTTCGAGGCTGTAGTGAGCTATGACTGTACCACTGCACTCCTGAATGGGTGGCGGAGTAAGACCATATCTCCCCTAAAAAAGACAAAAAACAAAAAACAGCCCTCCTCCCAAAACCCCAGAAGCATCAACATCTCCTGAGCTTTCTAGCTGAGGCACACGAAAACAGAGTAAGCATTGTCTCAATTTCAGTTCCAAAATTCACAGGAAGGGCTACTTGGTGCTTAGACCTAGAGAAGGGGCTGTGATTAGCTCAGTTTGTATCAAGGTTACAGCCTGGACCAAAAAACTGTGGCCAGGGCTTGCCTGTGTATTCTATTTTATGAAGAGTTTGTTTTACCTTTAGAAGATAATCTGCCCCTTCCCCACTTCTCCCTTCTTAAGAAAAGCGTTTTGTACCTAATCTCCTATTAGCTGAGTTTATACCAACTGAGAATGAGAGGCAGCAGTTGGTGACAAGAGACAAGAGCGGAGGAGGCACTGGGGACCCACGGTCATTCCTGTAATAAAATGCATCGTCCACTCCCATTCCCGTCACTGGACAGCAGAAGTAAAGACACATTTCTTTACAGGACTCTCGAATAATGGACGTGATCTGTAGTTAATGAAATAACACTTTGGAAATTTCATCATAAAGAAAGGTGAATGCAAGTCAACACGTTCAAGTTAGCAGAGAGGTACGAACGCCGCCTGTTTCCAAAGCCCGGCACCAGTCACCACTGCAGATTCCGGGCTGTGTTAGAAACAGACCCTGCTTTCCATGAGCTCACAGCTGAGGAGGAGAGGGAAGACACCTCAGTGTTCTCAGACGGGACAGGCACTTGGCTCTCGGTCTTTGAGTCCTTGCTCAGGCCGTGCCTTAGTTTGGAGTCCATGCTCAATTTACTTTCTGGAAAACTCTTACATAGCCTTCAAACCTCAACCCAAATGTGTCTCTCTCTTCTTTTTGTAGGTTTTCTGGAGCTCTCCTAGGAGGAAATTCCCTGTTTCTCTATTACAAGGACCCATTAGGACACTCATGACACTTCACACTATAGTGTAATCATTTGTCTGTGAATTCAGGTTTGGTCATCTCCAAGCTGGGATGAGCCACTCGTCATTCATCTTAATGTCACCAGGAATGTGGTGCAGTGCCTGAAACACGGTAGATGCGTCACAAATATTTACTAGAGTAAATAACTGCTTTATCAGGTAGAAAGTGCTAAGCATCATAAAAGTAGTAGAGATTTTAAGAAGCACTGTGAAGCTTCTGGGCGGAAAAGGCTAACTTCCAGCGTGGGGTAGGCATGGTGATAAACAGATTAGAGAAGCTTCTTGAGCAAAGACTATTTAAATAGACCTTGAAGGATGGATAGGATTTGACATAAGGGAGCAAGAGGAAGAGGATTCTAGGATATGAGTGTTGTTGTCACAACAAATTAATGAAACAGAATTGCTAACAATTGCAGGGGAGCTTACAGATCCACACTAGTATCATCTTTCAAAGCACGACCTTCTAATGCTACAGAAAACTACCACTACTCAAAATGTCTTTTAGGATTGCCTTCAGATTCATTTATGAAAACATGCACACCATACATAACCACTCATGCCTTTATGCTCTGCTCCTTTGGAACTGAAAAGAGTATTATTTGAATCGATCTCTCTCCAAAGAAGGTCTCAATGGATTTTGGCCCTTTGCAAAAATAAAACTGACTTTGAAAGAAGGATGATTTGCCACTCAAAAGGCTGGGCCAGAGAGAGGGCGCAAGTCACTCAGCTGTGGCAGTGCCAACTGGGAGGTCCAGTCTCAGGAAATGGAAGAGACCAGGGGTGAAGGCTGCAAGGCTGGGCCCAGAGGTGTGGCATCTCGGTGATGAACAAGAGCCCAGGGGTGTCTTCTCCTACCCAGGCAGCCCCAGCTCTGCCCTGGGGAGCTCCTCTGCCAGCCCCCCTAAACCACAGTCTCCCAATGTTCCAGAGAGGGGTTGGAAGACAAAATGGGCAACAGGACAGCCTCAGCTACACCATTGCCTTCAACACTACAAATTAAGGAATTTTAAATGAACATATCTCCCCAGGGTCATGGTTTAAATAAATTAGGAATGTGTATTAACTTGTTAGCCCTTGGGTTTAGAGAGTTTGAGGTCTTCGTTATGAAAAAGTTCTAGTAAATAAAATAATCTTGATCATTAAAGTAGGCAGTTTTAAAAGCTACTACCATTTTGATTTATGGAGATTTAAATGCTCTAAAAATATTTATACATGCTTATCAACTAACAGTAAAACTCAAAGGTATTTATGAAATAACAGAAACAGTTCTAAATATAAAACATCTACTTAGAGCTTCACAGTACACTAACTCTTACCAATTGTGTATGAAATTATAGGTATTTGTCTTTGATCTAAACCTAACTCTACCCAAGGTACAGCACAGATTAAAACAAAATCCACAAATAATCCCCAAAATTCAAAAGGCAGAAATTGAAGCCATAAGTAATAATCCATCAAATTAGACAACTGGTCCATAAATAACAAAGAGATCATTACAGGAAAACTTCTCACTCCTTAATGCTATAAAGCTGCATCTACCTCCAACCCTCCAGAAACTGCTCTCTGAGGGTCACTAAAAACATGGTGACCATGGGTGATTTTTCCAATTCTTATTCTCCCTAGGTTACCAAGGTTGGTATCAGTGGCCAGCCTGTCTTTTTTACACCTGTGAGACCCTCGTTCTTCTCCTCTCTCTTCTTTATCTCCTTGATGGATTTACCCCTGTCTCTAAATAATGGTGTCCCCAAGGTTTTATCCTTGCCCTTACTGTCTTTCTTCTACCATCTCATGTATTTAACTGTCATCTCTAGGCACGTGACTCCCAGCATGTCCGCCTGGGCCTACGCCTTCAGGGAGCCCCATCCCGGAACCCCTGCCACCTCCACCTCTCACCTCAAACACAGCACAGCCAGACCCCGCATGAAGATTTTTCTCCCTCCTCCTTGTGATTTTGCTGTTTTTGTTGATGTTACCATGATGTTACCATGATCCTCCCAGACACTGGAAACTTTGTGTTAAGATTTGATGTCTCTCTCTTTCCTTGTCCTCCAATACAGAGGCCCCTCCATCTCTTTCTTTGCATTGCCATTGTCACACACTAGGTCACATCCTAATCACCTCAACCCCTCACCATCTACTAAAGTCTCCCAACATGTATCAGGGTCTCTAATCTCTTCCCTTTTCCCTCTATCTTACATAATTCCTAAATCATTATTCATAGTATGTAACTTTTTGCTTAAAAACCTACAGTGAAGGAAACAACCCCACACACCACATATGGCCCTATCTTCTTAGCATGACGCATGAGGACTCCACCATCTGGCCCCGACCTGCCTTCCTGGCCTCACCTCTTGCTACATTCAAGCTCTGCAAAACCACCAGCCTTTCTTTCTTTCAGTACTTTGTTCATGTCCTTTGTGCACATACTGAATTCTCTGCTAAGATTTACCCTTCCCTTAACTGTCTTCCTAGGGAACTCCTACTTATCCTTCAAGACCCAAATAGAATATTAGCCCCTTTGTGGCCCTGCCTGCCCACCCAGGAGTCCAATTTGCAAGGCTTATTTTCCAACATAGCTTTGTATTGCTGTTATTTATTTATGTATCATAGTAAAAACCCTGCTGCGTGATGGCAGAAACTTTAGCCTAAACATCATGCCTGGTGTGTGCTTGGTACATAGGAGGTAGCCAATAAATGGTTATTAAGTAAGTGAATTACTAAATAAATCAACCAATAAAAATGAATGCTCTCTCTATAACAATTCCTTTGGCCCAACTTAAATATACTAGAGTAGTGCTTTTCAAACTTTAATGTGCGTATAAATCGCTTGAGTAATCTTGTTCAAATGCAAGTTCTGATTCAGGACGGCTGGGGCCTGAGATTCTGCATTTCTGGCAAGTGCTCACATTGCTGTTGGCCCCCGAATCACACATGCACTACAGGATGGGCCGTCCCTTCCTTGTTTTCTTGGTCTGTGCAAGCATCCTGCTTTTTGTGCTGGTCTCTAGCATGCTGCTCCCACTGCTCTACCACGGCACATTATTTATATATTCACTAGTTAGAAGGTGAGTTTTAGTGGACAGGAATTGTGATCACATTGCCCTATATTCATCTTTGTATCCTCAGAATCCCTGCCCAGAATTCAGTGCATAGTAGGTGCTTAAGCAATGTTGGTTTAATTATGTGGTCTCTTCCAGGCTGAATTCACAACCATTTCCAACCCATCTTTATTACCTGTGCATTTGGGGTTCCTTTGTTAGTTGATGGCACTTCTAAACTCCACTGAGCAGCATGGATTTCTTCCAGAGGAGAATGAAAGTCACTGGCTACCCAAAGCCCCGAGAGGGAGCTAGAAACTTAAGTGCAATTAGCTAAACAGAATGCAGCTAAGGTCAGGTACTCTGGCGAGTGCACTGCTCTAGGCAAAGATCCACAGAGGAGATCGGTGAGCTTTGTGATTGTGACACTCAACGCACCATCTGAGGCTTTGCCCATTCGCTTTGATTAGTAAACCCAAGGTGTGGGTTTGGTACAAGTTCTAAGTGAAAATTTAGATATAAAAGGTTAAGAACAATTTTCTCTTGTAAATAGCAAGAAGAAGCCAGAGAGGCCAGAAGCCTTGAAAACTTACAACACATGCATATTTAATGACATGCTACAAAGTCTACATTATTTATAGTAAGTCAGGATACCCCCTGGCTGAGTTTTAATTTGATCGAAAGTACATTGTTAAACTTTCACTTTGTTATTAGTAACAGACATTTGGCCTTTGCATTGAGAAACAGGAGGAAAAGAATGATCTACCTGGAGGAACATAAGTGATGCTGAGGTGTCTTGCTTTGGGAAAAATGAAATTCCACGTTGTCTATAATTTTAACCACCCCCAACGACTTGCATTTTCCTGAAGGTGCAGGGGAGGTCAGGACGGATGACAATTAGTGTACAGGACATACTTTTAAAACTCACATTATTAACATTAAGAACTATATCACCATTACATAAGACATTACATACATTCATCCATGTGTAGTTTTATTCTACTCCACAAACACTTATACCCTACCTGCTCCCAAAGCTAAAGTAATTCAGAAATACATAAAAAGACAGGAATATGTCAACAAGTTTAACATCATATTTATTCCATTCATGGAATTCCTTTTCACGACCCTTTTTCTGGCCAGATCCACAGAGAACAGAATAATAGTTTACATGTTGATCTGGACAATTCATAGGAAAAATAATCAATTGTTTCAGTAATTATAAGTGTAAAGCTAGATCATAGTCTTATCTGATTTGAAGGAACTGCCAACAAATATTACAGATCTGACCCACTGCAAGGGATGATAAATAATAGTGTCGCTACTGGGCTTGTGCCAAAAAAATCAATTTATTCAACAATGTGCATTTGAAACTTAGCACTGCGGGAAAAGCATAAATTAATAGGAAAAAGAGTTCCCAAGAATGAAACTAATTGAAAACTCCAAGTCGTTTCTGGCGTAGAGTCCTTCTAGTTCTCAGCTGCCTCCACGCTGAAGAAAAGCTCATAGAGATGACAAGGTTGCATTTGCCACAGTAAACGCAACAAGAAATTCCAGATGGATTACTCCCCAGCTGCTCTGCTTCCCAAATGCATGCCACCCCACCCAGCACACTTGCGCACCACACACATACACACGCAGGCTCTCTTCCAGTCACTGTCCTGAAAAAGCACTGGACTCGAAGTTTTACGTTTCGCTGGGACAACTGAATGGGGCAATAGTTGCCTGGCACAGCTGCAGTCTGCAGGCAAAGGTTAGGAGGTGGGCGCAGAGAAATTCAGCTCCAGCTGTTAACTCGGAAGAACGATTATTTCTTAGAGTCATGCTCCCTTGGAAACTCAGGGTCTCAAGCAGCATGCTGTTGGTCACTAAAAACCCCACAGAGTGCAAATTGCAAAATCTGATTTGAAAATAGAAGAGAACTACAATTGCTCACAATACTTGAGATGTTAAATTGCTATAATTATTCGTGGTGCAGGTAGGAGTATCGTAATCCACTGCGTCCATTTAGGTGGAATGGTTTTTTTTAAAACCTCTGAATACTGTGGTATCCATCAACAGCAACACTATGTCTTCCTGCATTCTGCCTTGATCCTTATCATTTTATAAATGCATAGCTTTTATATTGTTGTGATCCATGGGCAAATAAATAAAAAGATCTTGTTTATTTTTTCTTCCCAGAGGCCATTTGATCAGATAATTCTAATATCCCTTTTCCTCTTCTTTGCAAGAATGCCTGCTTCTGGCTACAATTGTTTATCATTCGTTTTGCTAGTATGTCGACAGACCACAGTAAGGGAGGAGAAATTAGTCTGATTGATGCTATGGATTATGCTTTGGAATCTTTTAAAATAGTTTTTAATGATTTAAAAGAGAAATTTAATTTTTAAATTCAAAAATATAATTTTTATATTAATGATATTCTTTTTAACACCTTTACCCCCACGCTGTAGATGAAGAGGACAAAAATATCAGGAAATACGTTTCTGTGCATACATCTTAAAGCTCGTCAAAAGATTTTGTAGACATGATGTTATTTCTGAGTCAACATTTTCTTATAATCATTTTCCACTTTCAATATCTGACCAAAACTTTATCATTTCACTCCTGGATTCAAGAAGTAAAGGAGGTGCTCTCCTTCTCTCCCTTTACCATTCTGAATAGAATTTTCCCATGGAGTATTATGTACTCAATAAATAATTTAGCCATCATTATTATTATGGAAATGTGTGCTCTATGGATCCATTTATGTTTTGTATAACACTTTTTTTTTTGAGATGGAGTCTTGCTCTGCCACCCAAGCTGGAGTACAGTGTCATGATCACAGCTCACTGCAGCCTTGAATTCCTGGGCTCAATCGATCCTCCTGCCTCAGCCTCCCTCCCAAGTAGCTGGGATGACAGGTGCCACTATGCCCAGCTAGTTTTTAAATTTTTTGTAGATATGGGGTCTCACTATATTGCCCAAGCTGGTCTCCAACTCCTGGCCTCAAGTGATCCTTCCATCTCTGCCTTCCGGAGTGCTGGGATTATAGGCTATGAACCACCATGCCTGGACAACACTTATGTTTTAGAACATATTTTTCAAAATTTAAGATGTGACATGTTAGTGGGTCATAAAATCTACTTATTGGGTCTCAGACAGAATTTTATAAAAATGATGTAAAATAAAAAGAAAATATCACAATGCATTGTGCATAGTAAGAGAAAGTATTGTTTTGTGAAACTTGTTTAGTACTACAGATGTGGGGTATGTGTGCACGTGTACGTAAAATGTATTTCTTTTCATTGTCTTAAAAAGCTTGAAAATCATTGTTACAAAGCATATATTTCTACTGAACATAATGAAATAAGTATTCACTTCAGAACAAACAAAAACTGCATTTTTTTCTATAATTAATAATCAATTCTCTTTTCTATTCATAAACAAAATTACATAGCTTTGTACATTGCATTGAAGGTCTTCAAACCATTTAAAAGTAATTTTCTATTCATTTTCCCTAGGCACCATTAGAGAACTAATAAGCTAGCATTTGTTGACATTATTTTCCACAAATGGATTCTCATTTCTCTCACATTTCTCTACCGTGAAATAATAAAAGATCCAAGGACTCTTGATTTTCATTTTACTATTCTCTAATGATGACCTATCTCCATGGCAAAGATGTGACAATTCTCCTCTATGACATATTGATTTATAACAAAACAGTGTCTCACTGGAAATGGATGAAAAATAATTCCAATTCGTCTACACAAACACCTACCCATATCCATACACACCCTTCATTATTAAAACCCCTCACACGTGTATGAACTCTCCTCTCAAAAGTCATAATGTTATGGGCAGATGACAAATAATCAACTTAGTTGCATCTTGCATTGTGCATTTTAGAGCTATGGAAAAAACAGGCAAAGTAGAAAATAAAAAGAAACATCAGTCTTGAGAGGCCAATGCTAACATTTGTACAAGTGTTGGGGGACAGATGGAGAGTCCCACGCTCCCCTGAAAAAGCCCAAACATCAATATCCAGAACCGAGGATGGTTTGGGTGCTGGATGGGCTACAGCTACCAGGACAGGGAGAATTCTACTTTTGAACAGAGTTCACAAATACGCCACTTCATTAAAGGTAACAATCATTTGTGATGGAAAGGAGTTTCCATGGGAAGCAAGTGCAGAGACCCAAAAGGGCAAGGAAGACTCTGAGAGTCCCCTCACTCAGGATTTAGTTCAAACCACTTACTGAGGACCAACTCAGTGCCAGGCACTATGCTAGGAGACAGAGATGAGTTTCTAGTCAAGTGGGAGAGCCCCCAAAGCACACAGAAAATTACAATTCCATATGCTAAGGGCTACGACTGAGGTATACTCAAGATACAAATCAGGCATAGAGGAGAAGCCACCCAACCCAGATGGGGAGCTGAGGGACATCAGCGGAAGTTTCTTAAAGAGGTGATGTTTGAGCAGAGTTGCGGAGAAGAGGCAGGGGTGTTCCCCCTGGGGAACTCGTACAGCATGCTGTATGTTCAGGACATTGCAATAAAGGTTAAACAACTTGAGTTTGGCAAATTTTAAAACGACATCAATTTCATTGGGTTCAATCTAAGCATTGCATGTGTTCAGGAGACTGCAAGTAGCAAGGGATTGGTAGAACACACAGGGAGACGCGGGAAGATGAGAGAAAGCTGAATAAGCAGCAACGGTCAATCCACAGCTCACGTGGGAATTAAAGTGGGAACAGACACAGGCTGGGATTTTATCCGGCCTCTAAGATACCACTCGAAGTGCTAGGATTGCCTAGGTATTCAAAAATATCATTCAATACACTTTAGACCATCAAAAGAGAAATGAAGAACATTTAAAAAGACATTTTATTCATAATTCTGTCTCCTTAAAATTACACCTATTTTCAAGCTTTCCTGTTCCCTTCAATTCCTCTCACGCCGTTCCTTAACATATATGCCATCTTAGTACTCATAAACTTTTCTGTTTGACTTTTATCACTCAGCGTTAATGGATAAATTGTTTTAATGGCTATGGAGTGTTTCATTGCGTTCTTACCACAGACGACCATTCCCTTTCTGTACATCACGTAGGCAGTTCCCAGGTTTTACTGTGACAAATGACATTTCCATAGACAGTTTCTACATGTACATTTTCCCTTACGCTTTCCTTGAGGTAACTTCTCAGGCTTGAGATTACTAGGCCACAGGGTATAAATATTTTTATGGCCTTTTGCTACCCAGGTAGGGGAGGGCCTGGTACTTACTGTTTTGCTCCAAGTAAGGCCAGTGGTGTGGTGTTCCTTGATGTACGCTTGAAGCTCACTCCAAATGCTCAAATATGACTTCACCCAATCCACGTGGCGTAAATCGCTTCGTTATAAAAGAGAGTGGAAGAGAGCAGAGTTAGGATCTAAAACAAAATTTAAAAGAGATTGGGGTGGGGGGACACACGCTTATCCAGTGACTAGGGCTCCAGATCAGCCTGGAGTAATTGTCCTTCTAGCCCAGTCACCGTGAACAGATTCGGAATAGAACCCTGAAGGGAAGGTGGCCCAGCACTCTCCCCAGGGAGGCGGGCAGGTGGACCAGTGCCCTGAGCTCCTGGTGTGGACAGAGAGACCACAGAGAGGGGACCCTCGCGTGAGGCGAACGTGGAGGGGAGACCATTTCATTCTGTACTGCTGATGTAAAATGAGAAGCAATATGCTCTCAGGAATGATAACGGTATTAAAGAGAGAGAAAAAAAGTAATTCGGTTCATTTAAAAATAATTTGGTTGTATTATTTGGTTAAAAGAGTAACTGAAGTGGAGAATTTTAGTCATTATGACTGACAAAGAAGCTGTTATTGTAAAAAAGATGATTTCTTACGAAATGGTAATGCCCCTTACTTCTAATGGGACATTTACTGAAATTTCCTTAATTTGATACTGTTAACAACAATGCAAGCTAGGCAAGGCATAACCAGTTTTTTTTATCTCTATTTTATTGAACGAAGAGCTAGTAAAATGCTTACCTTTTATAACAGGATTAATATACAAGATCCAGAGAACTGTTAGAAATATTAAACTTATGACAGGCAAAAATAGTTGCATTTCCTTTTGGTAATTTTTATCTATAATATTTGTTCCCCATTTTGAATGAAGCAGTGGTAAATGAGAAAATGATGACATTTGAGCTAACAAAAATTTAATTATGTTCCTGGGTGATTAACCTGAAGATAATCACTGAAGGAAATCTCTATTATTAAAGCTTTTGCCAATAATGACTTGTCTCTAGACTTCCTTTGTTTTGTTTTCCTTGAAAAGCTCTACGTGCCACCAGCATGTTAATATCCCAGTGTATTAAGCCCGCCTTTTAGGAGAAGTGAAATAGGGAACTGAAGTCATAATTATTCACTCCTCAAACAGGAAAAAGATGAATGTGATTTTGTTCTATATTTTTAGATTTACTGATTGTATTAATCAAATCTATGAAAAATCTTGTTGTCACTTTGTCTCACATTCACGGTCAAAACCCGAAAGGCTAAGCATAGCTCCATTGGTCTCTCTCATTAGTTTCCTTAGCCTATGGGGTCTTAGTACAGTGTTTTGCACATAGGAAGCAGCATATACCACAGCTATTATTAATATTAGAGCATGCAAATTACTTCAATATAAATGTACATATATATTTATACATATGGTCATTTAATACACATATATGTATACACGGGTATGTATGACCAACACACACACTTGTCTGTAGACATTATAGAAATAGCATGTTGTACATTCAATATACATTCTATTAAAAAATTTAACAATGGATGAAGTCCAAGTCTGTACAGGAAAATTCATTTTTCTTTTACCATTATAGTTATTATTTTGACTTGCAGAAAGTTCTAGCAAAACTTGTAGTAAAGAATACCAGTGTGGTGCCTTTTTACCTGAAGTCAGTTTTTAAGAGATAACAAAGTGAGCAGAACCCAAATGTACATCAGGGTCTGCAAACTCATCCTCCGTTTTCCCTTATCCAGGAAGGAGCTATGGTGGGGTAATGCAGGTTTTAATAATTTTGACTCAGAGACGCCACACTTCTATAAAGCCAAAATAACTGACTTGCTCTATTCATACACTGAAAAAGAGCCAACAAGCAGTCAAGTCAGTGGTAAGGGTTGCACAGACACAAAGAGTCCACTGCTCACGGTACTTCTATTTAAAGACAAGGAAGTCTGCCTTTCAACTGCCTATCGCCAGGTGGGCAGCAGTGAGTTGCAGATGACTACTACACAGAGAAGGCCCTGCAGGCGTGGGTCCTCCCATGAATGGGCGGTGCGTGGTGTGCAATGTTCTGCTGTTGTCAGGTTACCAGCCCTAGAAACTGAAGGGTGATTTAGGACCAGTTTGGCTGCTCCTAGCAGTGAAATGAATGAATCTGTACCTCTAGCTTCTCCTATAGTCTGCAGGAGATCCACTGAGCTTAACTGAATTGTTCCTGGTGCTATCGAAAGTACATTTTACACTTAGTAGCTGACACCAAGGGGAAAATTCTGGACTCTCTTTGTATGTGTACAAAAATGTGGAAATGTGGTTTCTTTTTTTTTTTTTTTTTGAGACAGAGTCTCTCTTTGTTGTCCGGGCTACAGTGCAGTGGAATCATCATAGCTCACTGCAAACTCAAAATCCCAGGCTCAAGTAATCCTCCTGCCTCAGCCTCCCCAGTAGTTAAGGGTACAGACACGTGCCAGCATGCCTGGCTAATTTTTTTTTTGCTTTTTGTAGGGATGGGATCTTGCTATGTTGTTCAGGCTGGTCTCAAACTCCTGGCCTTAAGCAACCCTCCCACCTTGGGCTCCCAAAGTACTAGGATCACAGGTGAAAGCCACTGCACCAGCCTGGCTGCTATTCTTACAGATGTCTCGCTGTCTATCCCCACTGCATTTCATCTTAACTCAAGCTCTGGTTTCCCCCTCAGTGGCCTGGTTTATTGTCTCATCTCATTTCTGCTCTTGATTTATACTTCAATTCCTGATTCCTCCTTTCTTCTATCTGCTCACCCATCAAATCTACTTTGATTGATGTAAAAGTTCTGTAACCTTATAGCGCTGGTCCGTCACAAAGCTCTCCCGTTATTGTGGGAACACATGATGGAGTGACATGCATTCTAGTGGGGGGAGTTTATTCATTACAAGAAAACTAAAGCAGACTTTCTAACACACACACGGTACATGGATAACTGGTTCCAATTTCCACTTGGCTTTACGTGCAAAGATGGGCTTTTCCTTTAAAGTTTATAGCACATTAGCGAAGAGCTTTGGAAGGGAATCAGCAATTAACTATATTGAGTTTTAGAAACAAATGTCTAACAATTGAGAACTTGGTCAGTAAAAGAGGGTACGTACCTGTGTTTGTAGTCCTTTAAGACCCTGTTAGTGTAAAAGGTGGCAGCATCATTCATCTCCTTGACATAAGGGCCTGGTTTGGGGGACTGAGAAAACAGGACCGTCACCCAAGCATAGAAGGAAAAAAAAATAGGATAAGAAAGAAAATGCCTTAAAGAAGAAGAAAAGCAATGGAGACGAGGACTCGAAAGTTGGAGGCAACTTTTGCTCTGTCAAGGTTGGTAAAACACTTTCCACATCTCAGAGCAGAAAGCATTGAACTTCAAGCAGGGTAAGAAAAAGCTGACGCATTCAGCCTGGAAGGAATCTTGCTTCAGTGAATCAGACTGTGGATGGAGGGGCATGAAGGGAGCTAGGAGTTCTCCTAAATATTCCAAAACTGTGACACGGTGAAGGGGCAACATTCCGTCTGGACTCACCACAGCTATCCACCCAAGGGCAGGGATGCTTTCGCTGACAGCCGAAAGATGATTAAACATGTTACTCCCCCGGTTTCTCTCTCTGAAAGTTTGGATTTCCTGAATCTTTTCCGATATGGGTTTCAGAAGTGTGGCCACTTCATTCTGTAAGCAAACATGGAGGGCCGTTACTACCCACAGAACAGAAGCATAGCACCTTCATCTCCTAATCAGGAGTCTTCACAACTTACCATTTGTCCAGGGGGCGTCTAAAAGAAACTTATCATCATCTTTCAGGATAGAATGAATTTTTTCTGTGATGGTCACATTATTATTTTTTATTTTCTGAAGTATGAGAATTACAGATGTTTAACATTATTTTCTTAATTTAACATTATGCCAATAATTTAATATTATTAATGCTGTCTTTTGAGACATGGAAAAACCCAGCAGTATGATACAGACCCTGTTTTGGAGACTCCTGCGTGGAACACAGTGAAATCGAGTGTGGATCGGTTATATTTTCAAATGGAATACATAGATCACACACTGCAAAAATAAAGGTATAAAGTCAGGGTGGGTGAGAGGTTAGTAAAATGATGTCTTCCTATTCCTATGGGAACATGAAGTGGAAGAGGGTCCTTGGTTTTACCGGAGTTACCATAATCCACGTGAGAAAGGGGACATCTTTCATTGAGGCTCTTTTTAAGAAAATGTGATGGCTTATAATAGTTATTGTGACTTTAGTCTGGTTTGGCGTTCTATGTTGTCCCCCGTCCACTTGGCCTATGACTCCTGGTCATGCTCACTTCTGACTAATTCAACAACTTTGAATTGTATGACTTCTCCAGTCATATAAAAAACGGCTTTCAAAATTATGTAAGCTGAGTCATGAAGTATCACAGAGACAGCTATTCTAGAATACCACAGTTGCTTTAAACATCTCTTCATCCATCGTTTAGCATTTTCTGATGTTTTGAGGTGTTGAAGAGCAGATACAAGTTTGTTTATCTGATTTTTCTTTTGTGCTCCAAGGAAATGTCAAAGGTCCTACACTTGAGCTTTGTGAAAGCTGTGGAGGAGCTTTAAGTAGTATTTCACTTAATCTTGTTTGCAGGAGGTAAGATGGAAAAGCTCCTTACAGCTCTTTAATTTCTTTAACCAAGACTTCAGAGAAACAGCTCCCAGGCTCGGCTACATGTTAGAACCATCTGGAGGGCTTTAAAAACCACTGAGGCCTGGGTTCCACCCCCCCAGAGATTCTGATTTTACTGGTTTGGAGGTGGCCTGGGAGCGGGTATAGGGTTGGAAAAGCTATCCAGGTGACTTTAATCACTGCCACAGTGGTGGCTTCACACCCCAAAGGACAGTTGTTTCTGCCAGGGACAACAAGCCATTAGAGAAGAAATTACGCGCCACTGCAGTAGCGCCTAGACTTGACTTCTCCTTCTAAACCTCTTTGTATTCCCTCCCCTAAAAGAAATGTTGTATGTAAGGGCTTTGGAATTAGAATGGCCTCGGTTCAAATCTCAGCTCTGCCACTTACTACCTATGGGGCCTTGAGCAAATTTCTTAATGTGATCCTTGGTTTCCTCATCTATAAATCAGAGATAATAAATAATACCTACAACCTATAGGCTACAGGACATACTGTATTTTAAACTCTGGTCCATGAGAGGTACACAGTAAGTGTAAGTGATTATAATTATTACTATGATGCAATTAGCTCATACCAGAGGTAAAAAAAGATGTTGTCCCCTGTAATATGGAATAGTCATTTGTTTCAAATAAATGTGTATTTAAGATGAGAGAGGCTCCAAATAAACATCCACATAGGCTAACAGGATTTTGAGATTATAAGAGCCTAAAATGGGTCACCTAGTTCAGCTTTTTGACAGACCCAATTGAATAGATCACAATTATTATTTTTAAAAATAACTAAAATAGATTGGAATAGACTAGAAAATATCAGAGGGCATTCACAGGTAGCAAGGGTGGGTATTTTATGGAATACTTTTTTCAGTTATGCTGTGTGTGTGTGTGTGTGTGTGTGTGTGTGTGTGCGCGTTTGTGTGTACTGGGCTGCAAAATAAAATGTATTTCTTATTATGGATCTTGGTCTAAAAGTTTGTGAAACATGGCTCTAATACAGTTCTCCTATTTTACATATGGGGATATGAGCTCAGGGAGGTTAATTGACTAAGTCAAGGTCAACTAGCAAGGGTAAGTTGAGCTGGAGCTAGAAGCTAGGTCTTCTGGGAGGCCCTGAGACAATTTTTTATATTGAGTATTGAGAAAAGTATGGTCAGCTCTCTACATACAGGTTTCTTTTCTGTCAACAACACTAGGGAAAGGTATTGTTTACAGATTAAGAGCTCAAGTTCTGGAATGACACTGGCTGGGTTCAAGTCCTTGCTCCCCAGTGTACTAAATTCTGAGACTTTAGACAAATTACCAAACTTGTCCAAGATTCCATTATTCCATTGGCAAAACAGGGTTGACAATTGTACCCACTTAACAGGGATGTTTTGAGGAGCATATGAGAGAACATGTCTGTGCTTGGTAAAGGGTCAGGTTCATTATGGGTGCTCAACAGATAGCTGGTAATCTCCAAGTGATCTGCCAGATTCGCTAACCAGCTCTTTCCTATCCCTTATATGTGAAGGAGAGCAATTTCCTAACTGAGATATGCAGACAGACGAAGGCACATTTTTGTTTGGGGGAAACAAACAAACACATCATTCCATGTTTGTTCATTAATGGCTGCCAAAAGTCAGTTTTAAATACCCTCCCTGGAATTTCACTCTTTA
The DNA here is from genome assembly GCA_004363605.1 of Indri indri. NCBI lineage: Eukaryota > Metazoa > Chordata > Mammalia > Primates > Indriidae > Indri > Indri indri. Next base: position 41,774 of record RJWJ010000968.1, on the reverse strand, counting down.
GAAAGCAGACATTTTCCTCTTCAAGGAATTCTTTTCAGTCTAAACTCAACACTTGATCAAAGGTGTGGCATTGGTTTCCCCAGAAGGCAGCTGGTTTTCAATCGTGGCAGAACTACTAAACAGCATCCTAACCCCAACTATATGCTAAGGTATAATATTCTTGATGCAATGATATTTTTGAGAAAGGCCAGAATGTCTGAATCGTTGGTGATACCTGGCCCATTGCCCCAAGGGGAAAAAGAACCAGAAACTGTGTAATTACAATGTTAGAGAGATTTATTAAGGCCATCTTTGTTTATCTCTAACTCCCCAAGAACAAACTCTGAAGTCTGAGGAGACAGAGTCTCCTGGAAGATATTTTATATTGGTTATCTGATAGAAGCATCATAAAGATTGAGAAAGTTTTCTTTTGCTTTAGTTTGGCAATTGTGTGAAGAAATGTCATCATTAAAAAAAAGCAGCAATGTTGAGAGAACTAAGTACAACAGCTATGTGCACAACTCTAATAAACAGTGCAGCTTTTATTCCGTGCCAATAGATTTCTCCTGTACTTTAAAGTAATCTTATCTTTGCCAGTTCATCCTGAACTTTCACAGCTGGAATCAAAAATAGAAGAGAACATTACAGTGATGGTGTGATTTCCATCAAGGCTTATTGTGTGGGATGTCAGACAGAAAGCCAGTGGGGGTGCTATTAGGTAGAGGTACTTCCACCTGTTTAAGTATTAAGCATACATTAGGCATACTCAATCAATACAGGCTGATTTGCACTGATGCAATTAAAATCACAAAAGGTCTTTTCACTAAAAGAGGAGATAATTTAAGAGGCGTCCTGGGTTTTTTTTCAATGGAGTGCATTGGTGGTAGCTCCCGGACACGTCTAGCCTGAAGTGTGCTTTGGAATCGCTTTGAATCAGCTACTTTTCCTACTTTTACATAGGTGTCAATCACAATTTTTTTTTTCTTAATGTTTCACCCAGGTTTCTTTTATTCTGAGAAGTTTCCCTGGTAGAAAATAATTTCTCAAGGTAGATGTGAAGGCAAGCTGAACGTCTTCTCTGCCCTTCCCCAGGCCTCTGTGGCTTTTACAGAAGGGGCAAATGGCCGCAATGGAGGAGATGCATGAGCAAACTGCAAGTATTCAGCAAACATTTCCAAGGGCTGTCTTCGCTGGATGGGGCTGTACTTTGGAGAATATTTTAGGACTCCATGTCTTTATGACCCTAGTTTCTGCTTTAAAGTTGAAGAATTGAGTCCTATTATCAGCTTCATCTCAGTTTAGCTCCAGAAGTAATTGAATTGTTTTGCAGAAAGTAAAATGAAAGAGTTTTATCAGCGAGCTTTGTAGAAACTTTACCCAAAAAGGAAAACCAAATTCCCACTCATGCTGTTTTGTAAGAGACCGAACAAACTCTGGGAGTTTGACCTCAAAGATGTGTCATTGAGTCAAACCAAACAGGCCTGTTATTTCTGGAATCCAGGGTTCTCATGTAGTTCTGTATCAGGTAGAAAACGGTTCGATCATTGTTACTTCTTTTTAACTCATTTCTTTTTCTGATTATAAAATTAATATATGCTCTTTGTAAAACATTGGCAAATACAGATGGGAAAACGTAAATAAACAATAAGCATTTGTAATTCCACCACATGGAGAAAGGCACTGCTAAAAGTTGGTGCTCATTTTTTTCTTTCCTATAGACATAATTATTGAAGGTATTTTCAAAAATAACAAGAATTATTTTTTAAATAATGGCCATTCAAACCATAAAGTATGATTCTAAGAGTTGAATTCAAGCAGTTCAGTTAAAACAAGCAAGCACACAAATAAAGGCCCATCAATATATTCCTGGTAAGTACTGTGAGAACTCTCATTTTAGAAAGAATGTTTTAAAGATAAATATTACAAATGCATTACCATTACAACTCAAACAGACTTATAGCATTCAAGTAAAATTTTTTTTCAATGTTTGGATCCCACGTATATTTAAAATTCTAAGACAGCTCATATCAGGCAGTACTCCGAAGCAAACCATACCACCAAATATCAATCATTATTACTTTGACTTATGTATTTTGTGCAAAGTTTTACCAGTTTATTTCATTTGGATGCCTACATGTATGCGTGTGTGAGAGTACAGCACAGAAAACATATGGAAAGATATATGTCAAAGTGTTAACATAGAAGTTTTATTTAATTTTATTGGCTTATCCATATATTTCAAATCTTCTACTACATATATACATTTCTTTTGTAATTAAGGGAAAAGTTTTAAAACATATTAACCAGGTTTGCACCTTCAAAGGTAGAAAAAATTTGGTGCTATTAAGTTTGCATATATCAAAAAATATTAAGTCGCCTTCTTCCCATCAGGAATGTAGCTTCAGGAGAACATATTTGGAAACTGCCAGAATAAATTACTCAGATGAAGAAGAATAAAGTTTTCTCAAGCAAAGGTTATCCAAATCAGGAACAGTGTTTGCTTCTAAAAATATATTATTTGGGCACATTCTAATAATTGAAGCAATTGTTTTCACCATTTTAAGTCAGGAGCAAATGTTTTTTGTGTTCCCCTTTGTGTTCCATATGTATAAAAATATTTTACTGTCCAGGAATATTTTGGAAATTCCAGAATATGCCTCATGAAAATACTTTCAAAAACCTTATACATTTAAGACAATTTAAAATTTCTGCAAAACTGTCACAGAAGTCAATCTAAATAAACAAAACTTACTGAGCACCCCAAATAAACATGACGCCACGATAGTTGCATTGTATCTCATAATGACAAATTCCTTGGAAAATATTTTTATATCTCCATAAGACTTTATAGCTCACATATACACTTTATTTTAGGGTTGCCAGACTCTTTTAAAAATACACTCAATCAGGCCGGGCGCGGTGGCTCACGCCTGTAATCCTAGCACTCTGGGAGGCCAAGGCAGGCGGATCGTTCTGAGCTCAGGAGTTCGAGACCAGCCTGAGCAAGAGCGAGACCCCGTCTCTACCAAAAATAGAAACAAATTAATTGGACAGATAAAAATATATATAGAAAAAATTAGCTGGGCATGGTGGCGCATGCCTGTAGTCCCAGCTACTCGGGAGGCTGAGACAGCAGGATTGCTTGAGCCCAGGAGTTTGAGGTTGCTGTGAGATAGGCTGACACCACGGCACTCGCCCCAGGCAAGAGAGTGAGACTCTGTCTCAAAAAAAAAAAAAAAAAAAAATACACTCAATCTTGTTTTGCATATGTTCCTTATATATTATATTTGCTTATATTCCTTAAAAATCATTCTATAAGAGTAAAACCTGTGACTTGATCTTCCAGGAGAATGAACTGCTTTGGATGGTTGTTGCATTGTCCTGATATCTCAGAGGGGCACTTTTAACATGCAAAAACTCCTTACACTTGTAATGCAAATCTTTCAACAAACTTATCTACACATTTTTAGTGATAGTTTTTTTTTTTAAACAAACTATTTCAAACACACAGAAAAGCATATAAAATAATGTCAGGCTCCCATGTATATATAAAATATAATTTAATATTGCATGGGGGCCCAGGATCATCCCTCTGATGCCCTTTACTGACATTTGCTGCAGAACAGCTGGAAATGCAGAGGTCTGGAGTCTGGGACATAGAACTATTGGGAAAGACCTGGCGGGTGGCACTGAAGTTTGACATCAAATTGTTCTATTTTTCTCATAAAGGTGGAAGAGCGCACTTGCAGTTGCAAATTGGGCATTTTTAATGTAAAGTTTTTTCTGAAAACCATGGGCTGAAGAGCCTTCTCTGAAGTAATTTCCACACTCTTCAGACAGCGATTTGCACTGTTGTCAATACATTTTAACTTGTGAGAATCATTCGAAGCTTTATCTAGGATTTTGGGGCATTGATACAACAAACAGCAGACATGTCTTTGTCAGTTGCCACTCCCCATTCTTTGTCTTTGCTGCAGTTCACAGGTGCGAGCCCCATCTCTCCTCACCTCTAGATTTTGTGCTGCCTTATTTGGGGAAGTGCTCACTCTAAAACCTACCATTTCTTCATCAGAACAGGAACACAGTTGACATGACACACGGGCCACACTTTTCTCTATGCTCTCAATGCTTGACAGTTTTCAGAAGGGTAGGTATGTCATATAAAACATAAGTTTGATGGAAATCTAAATGTTTAACACAGTGACCCACAATAGTTTGTGTCCCCGTCCTCATGATCTCTCATATCCTGAATCTTGATGCAACAACAGGGGTTGGAAGACGATTAAAAACAAAACCAAACAACAAACCAAAACCCCTTAATATGAACTGCTCCCTCAGGTTGAGATTTATAGTTTTCATTACAATTGTTCTGATAGATACTTTCACTGGTAGTACAAAAAGGCAACGGTCCAGTCAGAGAAAACATATCTTTTCCATTCATGCATTGATGTGCAGGCTGGCAGATAAATACGGGATACACATGAAGCTCCAGTGTGTCTCCCCTGTATAATGGGATTTGACAAAATGGGCTCCTGGAAAATGCTGGGTTCATGGCAGGGGCATGGGATTAGCTGGATTAGTTGGATTATTTATCCAGGAAGGAAGTAGTGGATCAATAATGAGCAATGACAAATAAAGACATACAAACTTGCTGCAGAAAGAAACCAGAAATTTGTGGGGAGGGGTGGAAATTAAGTGGAAAATCAAAGCTTAACCCTAGTTATCCACAATAAGAATAAGACAATAAAGCAGGTGGCAGAGAAGAATCTCATTTTGCATTTCGTTATTGTTTCAGCTTAGTTTATTGGTTCAGCTGAGAAGATATCACCTCTTACCTTATCAGGGAGGTACCATCTGTCTTCTGACAGTGATGAATTTTATAACCACCTGTAATTTTACTTTATGAGATTCTGCACATTAAAGCTGAAAAGCAGATCTCACTGTGCTTTACTTAAGCCCAGAGGGACTTTACTAACAATCCCTACAAATAGACATTGGAGAAAACCCCACAGACCATTCAAATTCTCCAGCTTTACAAAATCTAAGACAGTGTACAGTGATCAGAAATTAGTTCTTCGAAGTAGCAAAAAAAAAAAAAAAATTGTTCTGAACTGTCATTCATTTTTTATTCTACCAACAATTTGATGAGCATTGACTATACACCAAATACCAGGCTGATTGGTTTTCACCTGTTGTGTCTAACTTCTAATGACAAATATCAAACTATTGACGTCACCATTTGAAAGATCCCAGCCTAGTCACTGTCTGGGTTATTTCCTGGGTTACTGCCTTTCCCCTGAATAAGTGGCCCATGGCAGAAAGACGGCCAGGTCTTTTCTCTGAGATTCATTTACGCAAAATGTGGCCGAGATGACGTAAATCTATAGTTTCAGTTTCGAACTCAGGAGATGTAAACAATTTTGACAATTCCCCTGTGAGTCTTAAGACTTCCCAAGGGTAGATGAACCATTATTGTACCAAGCCACAGATTCTTAACTCCAATCATTCTTAATCAGAAATCTGCTTTCTCTTTTAAGGTTAGCATAATCTTCCTATGATTCCATTGTTTGTTTTTCTCAAGAGCAGCGCCTCCAACAGTGCAGTGGCCCCACTATTTAAGCTCAACACAAACAGTGCTTCCTGGTCAGCAGCCTTCAGGGGGAATTTTGCATATGGCATCCTCCTCAGGTGACTCACCATTCACCTCAGAATACTGAATGAGGTATTAAAGAAACCTATTTATTTAACTTTGCTTAACTACATGCTTCTCAAGCTTTTTGCCCACGGAACTTTTAATTCCTCCCCAGTTTTCTAAGGAACTGGCATTCTGTGGAACAGCCCTGGGGAAATGTTGCTAGAAGAGTCCTGTGCGGTGGCTTCGTCTTTTGGCAGAGGCCTGCCAGGCTGCGCGCTGTGTGTTCACTTGTCCTCTCCGTCTCCAGCTACTCTCACTTATTACCATGGAGACGCGTTCAAGGGCATTTCATGGAGGCAAAGCAGTCTCTTCTCTCTCATCTCCAACACACACCCACACATACACGCACGCTCACACGCAGTGGCTGTTTTCAGTGGCTGTGATGCTCTCTGGGTGTAGCCTCCCCTCTCTCCCACACCCCTGCCTCCCTCACCCCCTGCGCTAGGATTCCATCCTGTGTTGTGGGCTTTTCTGCCAGCCATCTGTGGGCCGGCTCTGCGCCCATTTCTAACCACTCCTACCACTGAAGTCACAGTCTCTTTCCTCTCCTTTCTCCTTCTTTTCTTGGTTTTGAGCTGGGATGCTTATTCGTGAGGGATTTTTGGCTACTCCCAGGCCGAGAGCAGTGCCATAGCCTTTCTTGAGTTAAGCCTCCTTTACGCCACAGATCACGTGGACTCCAAGTCTTGTCAGCGCTCGTACGCTGCTCAGCCTGGCTTTTGACATTGACCCCAAAGGGACAGTGCGGCCAACGGTACGTGTGAATCCAGCATAAAACGTGGTGTACATCCAGAACTACTTTCCATGAGGCATATGCAGGAAGGCCATTCTTTGATTTTTGACTCGGTTATTAGATATGTATCCTGAATGAAATGGAGGTCACCTAGAGTGTCATTCAGCAGAGGAATGACATCATGTGGCTTTCCTTCCGAAGGCTCGCTCTGGCTGCTTGCTCTATTGAGAACATGATTGTTTGGGGGTAAGTGCAGAACTAGGGAGACCCTATCTGAGACAACTGCAATAATTTGGATGAGAGATGGAGGTATCTGGGGCCAGAGAGAACGTGGAGATTGTGAGAGGTAGATTCTAGATTGGATATGGGGTATCAGAGTAAACAGGGAGTCAGGAATGATCTTTTGGCTTCTGGCTTGAGCAACTAGAAGGACGGAGTTGCCATCAACTGAGCAGGGGACACAGCAGAAGGAGCAGGTATTAGCAGAAAGACCAGGAGCTCCTACTTAGCCACTCTCCACCAGGCTTTCCCAGGGGCTGCCATTCACGAATATCCGCTGTAGTGCAGCTGCTGATGTCCTTGTTTTTTCTCCCCCTCAGCTCAGTCCCTTTCTGGTCTCCACTCTTTAGCTTCCCTTTGCTTGACAGGATCTTCTCGCATCTTCAATCCAGTATACACAATGCATAGATGTGCTCTACGTTCCTGCATTCGGTACAATTCAGTTGCAATTCGGTACAACAGGACGTATAAATGCTCTGTTCCACACCTACGAGGATGGTGCTTCTGGTCCTCAACCGGCCAGGGGTGAGCTGTGTGCTGTTTCTCCCCTGGGGAAGGCTTGTGCTGAGTCATCCACCCTGGCCAGCAGCAAGAGTTTGTGAGACAGCCAGCCCAGATTATGGGTTCAGGCTGTGGTTGGCGGTAAAATTATTTTTGTTAATTTCCCAGGTCCATTACTCATTATATCCTGAAACTAGCTGGCCCACAGAGAGATTAAACCTTTAGACTTGGCTTCATTTGTACCATATTTTACGTAATTGAGGTAACGGATAGAAGTGTAGTATTTAAGACAGTTGATTTGGGTTAAACTCAATTATGTTATGTGAGTGAATGCTAGTGGTCTAGCTTGCATTTGCATCCTAAACAGTTTATCTCAGAGTGCTTCTCATGTAGCAGGTGAATGAATGAATGAATGAATACACAAATGAATGTTGAAGTGATCAATAAAAATGAAGCTTTTGAGAAGGCAGATGTGATCTGGGTAGCAGAAGCAAAACCTGCCTATCTAAAGATGGCAATAGTTTATCTTGTTTTGACACACGTACATTTTGATTCATAAATGAACAAAACAATATGATATTTTATGTTCCCCTCCTCTGTCTTCCTTTGCCTGCCTGAGGTCCACTAACCATGATTCATCATCTTTTCTTGTTCCTTTTATCTGTTCCAATATTTACTGAGCACCTACTATGTGCCAGGCATAGTCTATGAACTTGGAACACATGAGTGAGAAAGAAAGGCCTCCCCTATGGGGTTTATAAGCAGTAAACAGACAGTGAACAAGAGATGTATTAAACATGTCACCAAACGAGGAGTGGAGCAGGGCAAAGGGGATCAGAAGTGCGGGGAGTCTTTGTTAATGCAATGCAAAAGGGTTTATGTGAGAATATTTGGCCGACTAAAATATCTGAACATTTGGTTGATGCTGTTTGATCCAGCCAGCCTGTCACATGCTAGCAGCTGATTAGAATGGAAGATCCAACAGCAATGAGGAGAAATCAGGAAGTGGAAGGGGATAAAAGCTGCTTTTCCCCCCAAAGCTGCCCTGAATTCAGCCAGGCATAGGCTAAAGTTCACTTTCAATTCCAAACACTCTGGATGTCGGCACACGGTACGGGACAGCGTGCTTGCTGCTGACTGGCAGCACAGAATAAAATCCGCCAGCTGCAATTCCAAATACCTGCTTGACCCTCTGGCCTCCTACCAGTCTTGTTTTTCTCTTTTAGTTACCTTTCCTCAGCTCTGGGTCCTGCTGACTTCCAGCCCATAGAGTTACTTTATTAAATATACTCAGAGTCTTGATTTTTTTGGTGACCCTAAAATGCAAACTTAAAACACCAATACATGCACCCTACAGCTGGTGAACATCACAAGAAGTTGGTAAATTTATAGGGAGGAAAAATCTATAACCATTTCCCATCACTGGTTTTAGAAGATGTCTCTGAATTTCTAAGATGTACCTTTCCAGCATCACATATTAGTGCTGCAAAGTACAAAACACAATTCCTGCAAAGGAAAGGCCCATAAGGTCAAACCCTTTCCTTCCTTCTGGCACACTAAATGCTCCTTCCAGAATAAACACAGGGACAGATTGGGGCTGACTGCAGCTGAGCTGGGGCTGCCACAGGATTTATTTAGTCCTCATTAGCAGACCATGCTAGGAAGCCCACAAAAATCTGCAAGAGTCTTTTGGGATGAGTATTATCTGAAGCTCAGTTTGGAGGGAGGGAGGAAATGAACATTTATTGTTGCTTATTATAAATCAGGTACTGTACTTTGTATTCTATATATTATTTAAACATCACAAAACCTTGGAAAGATTGGCATTATTATTCCTGTTTTATGAATGGGGGAATAAAGTTGAGAAATCCTTAGTAATTTGCTTAAGATCATCTGGCTAGAATTGGGATTTGAATCCAAGTATGTCTGACTCCCAAAATTTATACTCTTAGGTGTGATAGAAAAAAGCACTGGCTTCGGAATAGGAAACATCTGAGTTTAAACCAAATCTTTCATACTAGTCTGAGCCCCAATATTCTCCTATGAAATGAGGAATGCTTATGTGTAGAGTTCTGATGATAATTACATAAGATAGTATGTGCATAATTTCCGACACACAGTAGAGGCCTAACGATGGTAGCTGCAATTATTATTGCAATTATTCAAGCAATTTTACTGATCTCAGATAGGGAATAAAAGATATGTCATGATAGTTGGACAAAATGGAATTATTGCTCGGTTAAACACTGTAGTTGATAAAAGAACTGAGAGCACAGTGCCCACAGTGTACAGTCAGAAGGACGTGCTTACAACGCAGGCCCTCTTGAATAGGGTAGAAACTTAGGTCACCTCTTTTTGAGAATCTCAGGCAATTTACTTACAGCCCCTGGAACATACTGGATAAAGTGGAGCACTGTTGGGGCACCCTGACAATCTCTGGAGCACTGGGGGACAGTCCTTGGGAAGGGCTGCTCAAACTCAGTGCAAGGATGTTAGAGGAACCCCAGGACCAGGAACTCACCTTTCTGGGGTATGAAGTCAATACCACTGAGTTTCTGGCTCAAGGCAGAAGGGGATCAAAGAGGAACAGATTCCTTTAGTAGCACTTGTCCTTCTATTCTCTGGGTAAAGCCAACGGATCAGAGGTCCTATAGTTACAGCAAGTGGGACTGTCTTTTAGAGAAACTGAGAACCAGAGACTAAAATAGCTTGCTTAAAGAAACTATATCACCAAGATGACTGGGAGGGGGTTTTCAAGCTCCCTCAGAAATACCCTGTGGAGCTATGGGCATCGCCTGGAGAGTCACTTACGTGGGAAACAGATGTGTCGGCAGAAGGGCTGAGCTTGTGGTTGACATTCAGCTGCGGGGCAGCAGGGCAGCTATACCAGCTGTTAGGGCACTGCAGTACTCTGTAGTGGTTGGTAAACGCTCACTCTCTAATCCCCCCCTCCCTGGGGACCCCTCGCTGTGCTGGCTGCCTCAGTCCCTCTTCCAGGACCCCTGAAGGTCCCCACAGCCCAGCAACCCAAGGATAACACCTGGCCTAGCAGGAGGCCTCTTCCAGAATCCTGCTCCAACCTAAAACTCATGGCAGGACCTCCACCCACAAGGAGTGCTGTCCATATGGCAGGGGCATCTAGCTTTGTGTTTTTATTTTTTGAGACAGGGTCTCACTCTGTCACCAAGTTAGAGTGCAGTGGCATCCTCATAGCTCACTGCAACCTCAAACTCCTGGGCTTAAGTGATCCTCCCACCTCAGCCTCCCAGGGTGCTAGGATTACACAAATGAGCCACTGCACCCACCGCTAGCTTTGTAATTTATACCCTATCAAGCCCAATGTTTCATTTTAAAATTGCTGGTATTTTATAATCTTCCCGTTTCTAGCCTGAAATTCACAGATAATATAAGCTATATAAACACACAATTAAAAAAATCAATATGGCACCTAACTGTAAAATAAAGGAGAAATAAAAGGAAAGTAACTTCAATATGTAAATGCTTGGCCACCACCACACTAGGAAGACACGAAATAGTCTCAAACTTGCAACTGTACATAGAATCATGGGGAAAGAGATAGCTATAGATGTGGGCTGATATGGGTGAGAGTGTTAGCCTGTCAAATACAAGAAGTCTTTGGGAGATATCTGGAGATAAGATTTTCTGAAATGGCAAACAACAATTGGTAAAGTTCAGGATGAGATAAAGTGTCGTTTTCCCTTTATTGGCACTATAGTTGCATTTCAGAGTAATTCAGGATGTATTAAAATTATACAAAATTACCGTGTGTATTTATATAGAATATGGAATGGAATTAGGTTCTAAGCTCAGATGATTAAAAACAGGTTTTTCACCTACATGCATATCTGGTAGGACATGGAAATTCAAGCAGGATGAGGGATAATGCACTGTTATGTGTTGCTGGGATTCCAGCATCTGTGACCACTACTGACCAAATGCCAGAAGCATCCTCCTGCATCTGACAACCAAAAAAAGACCATCACAAATTTCCAAAATGCCCCATGGAGAACCCCAGATCTGGCTAAATGTAATAAATGGCTCCATTATCATGATCGACCTACTAGATTGCAAACTCCAGGAGGACAGGTCTGTTTTGCTCACTACAGTTTTCCAGGCCATGGTCCAGGATCTGGCATATAGTAGAATCTCAACTAACGTTTGTTAAGTGAGAGAATCAATGCAAACCCCTAGATAGTAAAGGGCAAGGTGACCAATTTCATGGATTTAATCCCAGCAGCCAAGCAGAGGTGTGTGTGGAAGATTCTACTAAAAACTGAACTCTCCCAGTGATGATAGGTGACATCAGGTAATGCCAGTTGTGAGACATCCAGTCATTCACCCATTCAGGCACCATTCGGGACTCTGAGGACTTAATCACTGTCGCCTATTAGAAACAATACTGAATAGTAGTTATTGTGTTGATGATTTTCTTCAAAGGCAATTTCTCTCGTGGCTCATTATGGCCATCAGTTTTGTGGGATGAACATTAGTTTCTAGACTTTCAGATGCAGGTGTTTCCCTGTGTTTGTAAGAGCGGGCCACTGGCAAAAGGTGTGTGTCAACTGCTAGCAGTGACCCCTCTGGCACAGGGGGAAGCACGGTGGAGTTTCCAGACACCATGGGCACCTGACTCGGTCTTGGACTTCAGTCTTGGTTCTGCCTTTTATTAACTGACAGAATAACATCCACCTTACAAAACGGACGTGAAGCAGCAGATGCTCCAAGTTCACGAATCCCTTACGCTTCTAGGGGGTCTAATTCGAGGCTAACTCAGTGTGCAAACTCTGATAACAACAGAATTAACACAAATTGCTACTATTGGATGAGATGCTGTGATGTGATTGATTCTATGGCTTCCAAATAGATGTTAATTCTCCTAATGACTCTGTAATTAAGTGTTGCCCCCATTTTTCAGCAGAGGAAACTAAGGTTTAGGGAGATTTAACATTTTGTCTCTGAGATCAATGTTGGCTTGTAATGTGAACTTTTTTTTTTTTTTTTTTTTTTTAAGCAAGGTAGGTATGGAGTTCATTGAACAATTACACTGACTGAGTACATTGACCACAGTTACCATTTTCCTGACCCAGGGCTACTCAGAGATGAACGAGAGGTCACATGAACAAACGGTTACCGTGGAGCTGTCGGAAGAGCTGCAGAGGGTGGGGAGGATGCTGTTCTGAGTGTGGGTGGCGTCGAGAGGACAGTCCGGGGGGCGGTGTCTGCTCATTCATTAAGGATGAGGAGAAATCTGACGGGAAAGGCTGAGACATCGGCAGACAAAAATACAAAGGAAAGGAAAGCACGAAGTCGTGGAGTGCTCGGGAAACAACAGACTGGCGGCAGACGGGGATCTGTTCTTGGGGAGCCCTGCGTGCCGGGTGAGGAACGTGGCCTTGAGTAAGGAGCCCCGCCAGGATGTTAAGCAGGGCAGCGGCCTGAAGTCTGGAATAACCATCTCAGCGGGGAGGAGCCAGAGGAAGGGGGTGCGGGGACAGCCCCAAGTCAGGGGGTGTTTATCAGGGCCTTGATAAGGGACTGAGGAAGCAGTGGCAAGGGGGACAGGGGAGGGGACAGATCTCGCAGGCAGGTAAGAGGCAGAGCTGCCCGCGAGCATGAGCATGGGCGCTTCTGTTTCTCATCTGCTGTGTCCTTAGCGCCCGGCACGGAGTAGGCACTCAGTAATTAAGTGCTGAGTTAATGACTGAGGTGAGGATGAAATGCGACGGCAGAGCGGGCACGGAGGAGGATTCCGAGCACCCTTGTTTGGAGGTTGCTGTTTAAAACTGCAGCCGCCTTCTGTCAACGAGATGCAGTAAAATTGCAGGACTCCACGGGCAGAACAGGCGCGCACGGGCCGTCCGCAGCAGCTCAGCCTGGAAGCCGGGGCGAGCCATGAGCATACGCTGCACAAGGACTTCCGGATATCCTGGGATGGCCACAGCACATGGAATGAGGATTCAAGGCCATCTTACCTGGGTCCTAAGGGCAAAGGTGACTTCAGCTGGCCTTCCGGTTATACACATAGGGTTGGTAAGAGACAACATTTTTAGATCCCTAGCCTTTAACATTCTCATTGATGGTATTTTGAAACTGATTTCTAGGGAGCACTCTTGGTCTTTTTATGATATCCTGGCCATGTTTAAACATTGTCAGTTAATTGTCTAGGGTTTTTCCTTGAGAAAATTTAAATCGAGTTTCAATTGTCAACAGTCACAACTTCCTGAAGTTCTATGTCCTATTATTTTGAACAATTTTTCTTTCTTTCTTTCTTTCTTTCTTTCTTTCTTTCTTTCTTTCTTTCTTTCTTTCTTTCTTTCTTTCTTTCTTTCTTTCTTTCTTTCTTTCTTTCTTTCTTTCTTTCTTTCTTTCTTTCTTTCTTTCTTTTTAGAGTTTTAGAGATGGGGTCTCACTATGTTGCCCAGGCTGAACTAAAAAACTCAAAGCCCTGGGCTTAAGCAGTCTTCTTGCCTCAGCCCCCCCAAATAGCTGGGACTACAGGCAAGCACCCCCATGCCCAGCTTATTTTATTGGTTTTTATAATATGCTTGGCCACAAACATGGGTGATTGTTGTACATGAGGGACTTCAGGCTTTCGGAATTGGTACTCCAAATTACTCCTCTATCCCTTGAGACTGAGGTCACTGTGGATTGTGGGAACACAAACAGGTTGTTCTTCTTCCTCTCCTCCTCTTCCATTTCTCCCTGCTGAATGTCCCAACTTCACAAACAAATACTGCACTAAGTGGTGGCCTGACAGAGCCTGCCGTGGAGATATATTATAGTTTGAGGGCTACTTCCATAGAAGGTTCTTATGTGTGTCTGGTTCCTGACAAGGAAGTGCCAGGGAACAAGAGGCAAGCCTGGGAAGACCTGGCTGGCATTTAGATTTTCCTTTGAACATGCATATGCTTTTTGGAAAAGTGTGACCTTATTAATAATTACTAACCTCTGTAGTTATCAGTTAACCCATTTCCAGGGTCAGTGGAAATCAGCCCAGAGTATAAAGGGGCTGAAAAGGAGGATGAGTGGGTGGGAGATGGGAGCTCGCATGGCAGGGAAGGGTGCCAAGAGGGTGAGGCCCAAAGTCACTGTTGTTTCCCAGCTGGCCTCAGACCCGATTCTCAGAACCAGTTCTCTTGCTACCTTGGGCCAGGGTGTCAGTGGTTCCCAAGCATGGCTGGGGAAAGGTGGGTGGCACTTGTATCCGGAGGCTTGTGTCCTGGGAAAAGCCCAGCTGACCACTGCAGGTCCCTGGCAAGTCCTGTAATTGAACATCTGCAGGCTTTGATCCCTCCATCTGTACGTGAAGTATAACATTACTCCCTGCACGCTCTAGCCTGACATTGTGAAAATTAACTAACAGCTGATAAGAGAATTTTGAGATCCTTGAATTGAAAGGTCCCTCATAAATATTCACGTAAAATGCCATCATCAGTACTTATACCGTTTATATTAGGACCGGGGCAGGGGGGACCCTCAGAACTGGGAATCTATTTATTTTACTATTTCTATTTGCCGTTCTAATTATCTCAAATTTTCTCCCAGCTGAATGCCCCAACTTCACAACACAAATACTGTCTCTTCTATAGCAGCTCTCTCACTGTGAGGAGAAAAATCAGACAATAGCATTTGAGTCTTGCATTTTGGATTCATTTCAGAGAATCTTCATGTTGTACCAATAAAGAATGATTTTCGAAGACAGTGAAAAAAAACTGTCTTTGGTTAAGAGCAGTTTGTGGCCAGAGAAGCAACAGGACTTGGATCCCGAGACAATGACACCGTGCATCCGTCATCTGTAATAGAAACAGCTCCAGGTGTCCAAGGCAGCTGCTGAATGGTCTCGAAACCGTTTTCTCTACTGGGTTTTCTTACCCAAGATGATGCTACCCAGGACAAATCTGCTGCAGTCAGGTCTCCTGGTCAGCCACCTATGTGTTGCTTACACGGCCCCAGTTCCACATAAACACTGCCCCAGACTCGACTAACACAGCACACATGCTTGGCCCGCTATACATCCCACTTGATTTTTCAATCTGCACACTGCCCAGGAAACATGTTAGATAGAGATGAAAAGTAAGGTGTTTACAAACTGGCAATGAAATATGATATTTATCCTGTCAGCTGAAATGAGCCCGACAGATGTATTTTTTGTTAAAATTAAAATGGTGAACCATATCGCATTACCCCCGGCGACGCCGCCAGATGCACAGCGTACATCTGACAAAGAGGTACCCTCTGGTCATTTGAGCCGGGCTGTGGGCTCCAGCAATTCATTACACGGCCTTGCCTGAGAGGGGGCCCCACCCAAGCGCTGAATACACAGAAGCAGACTCGTGAAACTGGTATACAAATGATGCTGTTCTGTCGTTCCCTGCTCACAAACATCCTGGCTACTGGGGAAGAGCTCTGGAAAGAAAACGAATGGAGTCCATCGTCTTTGATTTTGGTCTGCAGAAATGGTTCTCATCTCAGGCTAGCAGACTAACGGCACAAGCCTGGGAACATATCAGCCCTGCACCATGCTCTCTGGGACTCCTCTTCCCACTGGACTCACACAACTCTAAGGAGTGACCAGAGACAGGAAGCAGACACACAGGAGAGACTGCAGGGTATTTTCTAGGGCAAGCTCCTCTGGGCTTTTTTCGGGGGGCTCTTGTGCATAGATAACAAATATGTCCTATTTTTTCAAATCACTGAACAATGATCTGGTGGTTCCTGGTGTGAAAACAACACTGTTGGCAATACCAGGGAGAGACATCTCTAAGCTGCCTTTGCGGTTGGACTTCCAGAGGGCTTTGTGGTCCAGTGGTGGGCGCTGGGCATGTGAGAATGTCATATCCAGGGGCCCTGGGATTCCATGAAGGTTTGCATTCCCATCCTTTCCTACCTTCCCTTTAGGGACTAGGATGTGGTTCTTTCTCACAGGGGCCTAAGCCCCGCCTTGTCCCGCTGTAATAATGAGTCCCAGTCCAACTGTGTCCTTTGTCATCCCCTTATCACTTGCTCTGCATCACCTGTAGAGCTAGTCTGCTCTGGTTATGTGTCCCTGGAGTGTGGCCAAGTGTATACCAACAATGTCCTTCCTTCACATCTATGTGAGTTCCATGTGTGTACGTGATGTCTCAAGACGTCGCCAAGATTTTCATTAAGATTGCCCATAAAAATCAGAAAGGAAACAATTTTGGAGGGGAAAAAAAAGAATGAAAGAAAAGCACTGGATACTATATATTCTGGACTCTTGAGAAGGAGCTTTATAGATGGTATTATTATCTGTAAAGTTATCTGAAATAAAGAAACAAGAGACAAAAAACACAATATGAAAAGCTTCCTAAATAATAAATAAGGTGAACAAATAAAATTCCACCAATTGGCAGACTGAGTCCTATGAAACAGTTTTGCTGTAAGAGATTGAGCAAATGGGCCTGAACTATCCACCTGAGCAGGTCTGATGAGCTAATCACAACAGCTTCCAAAGAGAGAAAGAACCAGGTATTGCTACAGAAGAATATGCAGTGGCAGGAGCCGTGACATGCTGGAACAGCTGGCCCAAATTACGGCTGCATTACACAGATAATAATGTTAGACTAATACCTGACACGTCTCGTGTTATTGATTGAGGGGGATTGAATTGTGTCCCCCTCCAAAATTTATGGGTCGAAGTCCTAACGCCCATGTCATACCTCAGAATGTGACTTTATGTGAAGATAGGGTCATTGCAGATGTAATTAGCTGAGTTCATACTGCAGTAGGGGGGCCCCTAATCCCACGTGACTGGTGTTCTTATAAAAAGTGAAAATTTGGACCCAGAGACAGACACCATGTGAGAAACCATGTGAACACAAGGACAGGTCGGCATGATGTGTTTACAAGCCAAGAAACACCAGTTTGCCAGCAAACCACCAGCAGACAGGAGAGAGGCCTAGAAGAGATCTGTCCCTAGCACCTTCCCAGGGAGCACGGCCCAGCCCACACTTTGATCTCTGACTTCTAAGAACTCTTACCCTCCAGAACAATGAGAGGATACATTTCTATCCTTTAAACCACTGGGGTTTGTGGTTCTGTGTTACGGCAGCCCTCACAAACTAATACACCCAGGAAACAGAACAAGGAAGCTCAAGTTTTGAAGGTTAGGAATTCCAGTGGCGACAGGAAAGGATTGTGATGAATACAGGGTTATGAACAGAGATAACAGAAAATTTACTGAACTGAAACAAAATTTTGGCACAGACATGATGACAACCCAGGAAAAGCCACTCAGTGGTGGGTGAGTTCCCATGTCCAAACTTCCCTCCACGTGCTTGTCTATCACCTTAAAAAAATATAAAGACAGTGATCCCCAACCTTTTTGGCACCAGGGACCAGTTTCATGGAAGACAATTTTTCCACAGACGGGGTGGATGGGCGGAGGCGGAGCTCAGGCAGCGATGCGGATGACAGGGAGCCGCTGCATATACTGACGAAGCTTCCCTTGCTCACCCAGCGCCCGCCTCCAGCTGTGTGGCGCAGGTCCTAACAGGCCACTTACCGGTACTGCAGAAAGACAAAGGCAAAGCTTTAAAGCTATCACAGGTAAGGAAAGTTGGTATTTGATGATGTGGAGATAATAATTTAATCAGATTTCTCTCCTTAGACTTTGGAGGAGAAAGGACAGGGCGGAGAAGCTAGGACAACACCAAGAGAAAGTACTTGGCCAGGGTCACTTTGCTGTTGGAAGGCAGAGGAAAATATTTTCAGACTTAGAATGATTGGCCAATTAAAAATACAAACAGTGGGTTGCAAAAACGCCTACGCCCTACCATCTAGGCTAGACAGAGATTTAAGGACATCTTTGAGAATCAAATGGATTAGAGTATTAAGTGAGGATTAATATAATATAATGAAAAAGGTTGGTAAATTAACAAATAAATTTTTGGAACTATATTAGGTATTAGCAGAACCTCAAAAGGATCTCAGATAATAACCACAGATAATGAATACAGTAGAAGAGGAATAAAAGACTCCTTTTGTTTCCCAGGAGAGAATCTGAGTTTATTTCTTTAATAGAAATAAACAGAAGCAATTAAAATGTTTTCCGTGAAATACATTAATGTTAAAATGTTAACATTAGATTACTTAAAGCCGTCTTTTGGCCTAGCTCAAAAAGAAAGTAAGAGTTTAAAATCTACCACAAATCTGTGGTTTTCACCACAGAAATGAAAAGAGAAAGCAAGAAATGACTACAGTAAAGATACATTTATTCAGGCTTAAAGACAAATTATGTGTCAAAAAGTAAATGTGAATAGCTTCAACTTGTTTATTTAAAAAAAGTAATTGGATTAAAGAATAAAATTCAACAATGCGTTGTTTAAAAGAGATATATTTAGCACCAAATCACTTTGTTAGATGAGGTGGGGGAGAATGGTCTGAGATTTAACACGCTTGTGTGAATACCAGAGCAATAAACCTCAGATTCTTGCATTTGTCAGGCACGTTTTCCCGTGCATGAATCCTGTTTATCTTGCAAGACCCAGTTCCAGGGGCCCCTTCCCTGTGACCCCTTCTCTAACTCCCCCAACCTCTTACCTGTGGGCCCCCACCAGCTCAGCATTTATGACAAAGAGCTTATTACAATGAACCACGTTTAGGTTTATCTTTTCCCTTCATTAGACTTTGAGCTTTTGGAGAAAGCAGTTCTTGCTGTCTCCAACCAAGTCCAGCTAATCAAATTATGGAATACGATATATCTGTTAAAATGCAAAATATATGGATTAGGAAGAGAAGGATGGACATTTCAGGCCCATCATTCCTTTGCATGCAAAGAGACCTGGGCATGAAAGACAACACATGCTAGGAGAACCTGGGTTGTCTGACGCGATTGGGATATTAGGTTTGTTGTGCGGGAAGGGTTTTGGGGAGAGGACTCAGATGCTAAAACAAGAAGTTGCAAAGGGCCTTGAACGTCACCTGCTGCAGTCTGGAATTGACTGCGTAGGCAGTGGGAAATGGCAGCATTCCTGATTAGTTCTGTTTTCTGCTTGTTTGCTTTGTGTTGTAACAATAGCTAGATGACGGAATGGGGGATAGATTGGAGCAGAGGGCCTCTAGTTGTAAGAGGCCATGCTAGAGCATTTGTCAATGAGTGGTGAAATTTGTTTCTTGTTATGTCTTTTCTGTATTTCGCAGTTTTCAAAAAAGCAAGATTGTAATACTTTTGTATTAAAAAAAAGCAGGTGATCTCTTTGTCTTCCTTTCCCTTTCTTTCTCTTTCTCTCGCTCTTCTTTTTTTAGAGACGGGGTCTTGCTCTGTTGCCCAGGCTGGAGTGCAGTGGTGTGATCAAAGCTCACTGCAGCCTCCAATGCCTGGGCTCAAGCGATCCTCCTGCCTCAGCCTCCCAGTAGCTGGAACTACAGGCGTGTGCCATGACACCCGGCTCCTTTCTCTCTTCTCTTCTCATCCCTCCTTCTTTTCGCCCTCTCTCCTTCTTTCTTTCCTCCCTTCTTGACTCTCTTCCTTCTTTCTTTTTAATTCCCTTCTTCCTTCTTTGCTTCCTCCCTCTCTTCCTTCCTTTCGAAATTAGGGCACATGGGAATGGAGGAAAGGTTTCCGATCCCACAGATTCTCACTGTCAGGGCAGCGCCAGGACTCGGAGACTGTCTGGACATGAGTGGTGAAGGAAAGGGAGCAGTCGAGAGGACGCAGGCACTTCTAGTTCAAGTAACAGGGTGGCTTGGGGTTCCTTCACTTGGGAGAAACAATTAGGAGGGAGAACAGCGTTGGTTGGGGTGTGCATGTGGTTCCAGACACATTGCATCTGAGGCCCATGTAGGATACCCAGGCGCAGGGTCATGGCCCAAGAGCCTTCAGTCTGGAGAAATAGTTGGTGCCATCAGCAGATGAGTCACTGATACCACCATGAAAATGGATGAAACTGCCCGGGAGAGGCCAGGTTTGCTAAAGTCCTCTTCTGATGACAAAGAATGAAATCTTAAAGGAATATATACACTCTAGGAGTAGAGGGAGGACGAGAAGTCAGAGAAAGAAATGAAAGGACATATACAATTTAGAAAGAATAATTTTATTATGCAAGGGGAGGAAAAACTTGGAGGAGGGTGATGGTTGTTGGTAACAATTCTTGCAGGACACTGAGTGGAATGAAGATGATTAGGAAGAGAGCGGGGCTCTGGGAAAGCCTTTTCTGGTAAAGTGATAAGGAGGAAGACAGATGACAGGAGATTAAAAAGTGACAGGGAAGTGAGGACGCGAGATCAGGGAGGACAGAGTGTCCCCAAGAAGCCCGGCAGTGAGGGGGGCATAGAGACGGTTTAGGTGGTCAACGAAGCTGTTCTTTGTTTTTCTTTAAGGATGGAGAAACCTGATTTGGTTTGTAGACTAAACAGAAGGAGCCAGGAGGGAGAGGACGAAGGGAATGATTGATTAGATAAGGTTCTGGGGAGGGTAGAAGGAGGACACATCGACACCACAAGTGGGGACACTCATAGTATTATCAGATTAAAAACAGAATTCTGAATAAAAAGCAACGGAGGAGTCACTATCGGATGGCAATAGACACAACCTACCTAGAACAGTAAATGTTTATGCCCCAAGTAGCATAAAAAATGTAGGTAAGAAAGTGGGAGAAATGCAAGAAGAAGTAAAATTAGTAATTACATAACTTAAAACTGTTCAGGACATACCCGAACAAATAAAGAATGAAGGCAAAGTTGAAAATCATAATAATTAAGGGAAAACTAACAGATATATGAAACAACCTAAATGACAGGATTAAGTTTTAATCACAGTTTCTTTTCGAGAAAAAATAGCTTTCCCCTGAAGTAATCACAACAAAAAAGGGTTGGGAAAGCCAAATCAAAGAGAGATTGAGGTGATATGTTTATGGTCACCAGATCCAGAAATGAAAAACCTTAGCTTTCAATATTTTTGCTCTTGTTGAGTGATACCAGACAAGTAACTTTCTGTGCTTAATTTCTTATCTATGTGGGAATAATATTTTTTCATAACCAATCCATAGGTCAGGAGATAATTATGCTGAAGCCTTTAATGATGACTGTGTTGAGTATCACTCTCCTCTTTGCATCCCATAAGTATGGGGAGAAGACACTTTTCCAGACTCCTTGAGATTCTCTTACTGTAAAAGTGATCGGAGTTGACTTTTTATGCATTACTTGTTTCCACAAACAGAAAAACAAGAGGAGGGTCTCAGAGACTCATTTAATAAATGACTTTTGGGAAAAGGTCTCAATCACCCTAAATATCTGGGGTCTGGCTGGTTAGGGATGGTTTATTCATTTTGTCTCTTATTGAGCACTTACCATGAGCACCGGACACAGGGCTGGGCGTTCATTGCTCAGAAGTACTGAATAATCACATTCTCTTGTATCAGCCCCTCCCTGGTACTTACTGGTAGTCATTTAAATGATTACTCACTACTTAAGTCAACAGTGAAACTGATTTGGAGCCAGGGACAAACATAAGAGCATCAAGAGTCAATGTAGGGGAAACAACTCAGTTTAGGGTAACCTGACTCAAAACGAAGGCTGAAAAATAAGTCAAGGAAATTAAAGCGGCCGGACGACATGTTTTAGCAGTGCCTGCAGCCCTGCATCTCACATTTGCACGTCTTCATTACTGCCTTGCTACTATTAATACTTAACCCTACACTTTGCTTTCCCAGCTTTGGAGGCTGCCAATGATGGACAAGGACTCAAAGAAGAGAATAAGACCAAAGTGGTTCAGAGAAGTAGGGTGCTAAAAAGTTCTGGGGTGCACAGCCACGTGATCAGCTCCTGATTCCCTCCCTCACTTCTAACTGATGAACTGCAGGGACGTGATTATCCTGCTCTACCTTCTCTGCCCGCGTCCCTCCTGTTGTTCTTGTCTGTCTCCTTTCCCATTCAAGCCTTTGGAGACGGAAGAACAAAGCCACATTGACTGAGAAGACCCTCCCCAGTGCACTCCTGGATATGGCCTCTGAATGTTGTCAGCCTTTGGTTGCTGCTTTTGAAAAGGATAATTCAATCTCAAGCACAGCATTAGAGAGTTACAGAATGATCTGGAATGTCTCTGTCCAGGCCAGAGAAATGCTGTCAAGAGAGGAAAAGGCAAAAGTTCCGATGGACTCACAGAAAGTATTTTAAAGATATGGGTGATCTAGTACTTTTCTACAAAAAGACCTTTCAAGTTCTAAAGAGTCAACTAAAATTAATCACTATGGCCATTATCAGTTTCAGATAGGTAAGTTATGATAAAGACTTTTTTATGAGCTGTCTGTACAGTTAGAATTCATTAGAAACTCTCATAATCAATGTGAACAGTGTATTTATAACCACTTTATAGGACTCGGAGCCACATTTTCCCATTTTAAATAATTACAAAGGTTTTAGTTGTGTCTTAGTTTTTATGATGTGTAGTTTGCCCTGTCTGTGCTTAATTTGCTGTCAAGCTGGTAAAAATATGAAGTTTCAAATTATAACCCAGTTCCTATGGGAAAACATAATCCAATTATGACTTTCCAAGAGGAATCCTGTACACATTCAACTATAAGATATTCAGCCAAAGAAAATGATGGGACTCCTGTTGTTCGAGTCATTTAAATCCAATTTGTGTGATGTGTTGGTCATTATTCTATATAGAGAATCCATCTGCACACAGCACAAGCCTTGAAGTTCTTCTGCACCACAGTTTCTGTAGTGCAAACTGTATAATTTTCAGCTTCAGAGGACTGACACTGGACATTCACAGCAATTTCACTGTCTCAAGAAAGTACCGTTTTTTTCACAATTTACATGAAAACTTTGCACAGGGAAGAATCCATCTAATTGGAACGTTTTTCAGTAGCATTTAAATATCAGGCCAGCTGGATCTTCACAGCCCATGTGAATTTAATCAGCACATTCTTCCCAGAACCTATATTCTATAATCATCGAATGCTTGAGCTGCATCTGTCACCCAAATCTGCTTGCTATCATTTCTCATCGTTAGCTCCACACACCCTGAAATGAGCCATTCCGTGGCACCCTCACAGGCACTCATTTTGAAAAAGGGGACATCAGAGAAATGAATCTTTGAAATGAAATGCCTTCCCAACACCATATTGCTTGTTCTTCCTCAAATCTTCCCTTTTCCCATAAGGGATGCTCTTTCAAGGATGAATCTATGTGGCTAATCCATGACTTAACATTTTACCAGTTACTCTGTCAATTGATAACTCAGCCCTTACCAAATACACTTCCAAATACCAAGTTCTTTTTCAGTGAAAGGTAACAGTATCACAAATAAAAATGTCCTTTTGCTCTGTTCCCTTCCTTGTGCCACTGTTAATCCATTAACCCAGCTTTTATTCCTCAAACAAACCAAAAGCGATTAGGAGCCCGAGCCTCTCTTCTTAGCAAACTTGGCATCAAATACAACATCCCGAAGACGACACTATGTCCTAAAAGCAAAGACACATTAACTCTGAAGATCCTTGAAGCTCTTGGAGTCTGGTGGAGGGGATGGAAAATATGCACAGAAAATAACAGTAGAGTATTTTTAAAATCACACATAAACAAGTTATTTGTGGTCTGATGGAGACTACTACATAGGTGCTGAGGAAGTTCAAATAACATCACCCAGACTTTGTTTTTCCAAAGTATGTCCCCATACAAATGAAATAGTAATAGAGGTAGTCATGCTAAGTGCTCTGACCACTATATAGTAGGCATGCAATAAATGCTTAGTTAAAAATAAAAAAGCCCAAAGAACAAATTAATGGAGTTGAGGAAATTAAAGAGGGCCGGAGTATGTAAGATGAAGAGGGCCTAACAAAGATCTCAAACAACTACTTACAGGCAAATTTATCTAACAAACGATTCCAGATATGGAAACACTAGTTGTCACAGCAGCTAATCCATGAAAACTTGACAAGAACATTTTTCTTCCTGTTTAACTCATGAAAAGAAATAATCATCAAAGAAGAAATACATTCTCTAGGTGTTTGCCAATAGAAAATTAAGTATTTAGCTGCACTGGGGGGAAGGGATTTGGAGAATAGAAGGAAAAAAACTTGTGTGTGTTTCTTCTGTCTCTTGATTAATTTGGGAAATGTCTCTCCTCTTAAATAAATGGACATCAACAAGTCAGGAGAAAGGGCTAAAAAATGTAAAATGGTGAATTTCGGTCTTTATTATTCTAGCAATGTTGACTTGTTCATGTTTAAAATTCGTGTTTTAAAATCTCTGGAAGGCACAGTGCATTTCAATTAGCTGGGTATACAGCAGTTTGCCTTCTCCTAAAGACAATTATATAAAATTTATTTTGGATTATTTATAATTTTAGTACTTAGTTCGGAAGTAGTCTGCATTTTCAATTAAGAGTTCAATATACAAGTTAAAAGTACTGCACAGTGAGGCTTAAATCGAGCCCTCACTGGTTGGTGCACATAAACACTAATATCAAATGACGGTTTTGTCATGTGATCCATCCCCCAGCACATACAAATATAGAACATGACCATAAAAAGTAACAGACCATGCCCTCTGCTAAGTAATTTACAACAGCGGATCCAGACTGGAATGCCGGCTGGAATTACCTTCTCCTCGCCTGCAATTTTCACGTATACAGCTTCGTACAGATAACAGAAGCTATGTCTTGCAAAGAGGACTTACGGTTAAGGCTGCTGAAATGACTAACAAGCAGTAAACCAGAATAAATGGTCAAAATATGTTTGGCTGTTGAAAAGATTTGTTGAATGACTCAGTGATCTCTTTTTAAATTAATTTGTGACTCAGATGTAAGAAACCTGTAACCCTTGCAACTCTTTATATCCAATTTATGGTGGCTAGCAGGCAAATATTTAGCTCCACGGTGGAAAATGATATACAGTTGGTAATTATTTACTAAAAATACAAAGTGATGCCAAATCTAAATGGAGAATGAAAAATCCCCTAGTCAAATAAATACACAGTTTTATCACTTACATAGCATTTGCCATCAAGGCAGTCTGGAATTCTAACAAACTTAGTATGAAATAGTTGATAAAACAAAGGTTATTATCCTTCTTTGGTAACCTTCACCCCTGTGATAATCTCCCGAATCCCTAGTGTGTGATAACCACCTCACTTCCTTTGGGCAGCCATTCATTATCTAATTCATGTCTTACACAAAGAGAGATGAGCTAATGTGCCTTATCAGATTAAAAAAAAAAAAAAGGTCACCATGAGTGATGGTCCAACGGGACAGGATCTTAGCAAATCCTTTCTGCCTCCACAGTCCGGGTTTCTAAATACCTATAAAGCTACCAACTCACAGTCACAGCTCACAGGCTCATCCACAGCTTTATGTTGCTAAAGCAAACAGTCTGGGCAGAAGAATGACAGCATTACTCTCCCTTCTGACTCCCCCTCCTCTCTGCATCCTGATAAACTAATGATTAGCTTTCCTGTTGGGATTCAGCCCCGACTGGGTAGCTTCAGGCTTGTCAACTCAAGCAGACCCTGATGATATCACACAAACGGCTGCCTCTCCTTCCTTCCCTGGTGTTTTATTCTGCATTCACCAGCGTCTATATCCAGCACAGACAGCTGACTTCACACGCTAGCCACGGTGTAATTACCAAGGTAATTTTCTTGCCATGGGAAGGCTCAGATGAAAAGTAGAGGCTTTCTTTTTGCCCCACTTCTCCACCTTCTGCGACAGAAAGCTGCTGGTTATAAAAAAGCAATCCTGTAGGTAGCAGCAAGCAGTCAGTTTTTTCCTACACTTCACAGATTATATTCGATTTGTGGGGAACCTGTGGTCTGCTGATTTCAAGATTATTCTTTTTTAGGCACCAAAGGAGGCAAGAATAGCTTCATTTTTCTCTGTTGCATCCCTTTTAATAGAAGGATTTGTTCTGTAAAGTTTGGATTTAGTCAAAAGGCCACACTCAAGGATCCAGAAAGCCACATGTGGCCCGATGGCCACAGGTTCCTCACCCCATATGACTGCTGTCCTCAACCCCCAGGCTGCAGACAGGTACCAGTCTGTGGCCTGTTAGGAACTGGGCTGTACAGCAGGAGGTGAGCGGTGGGTGAACCAGCAAAGCTTCACCTGTATTTACAGCTGCTCCCCATCTCTCACATCACCACCTGAGCTCCGCCTCCTGTTAGATCAGCGGCGGCAGTGGATTCTCATAGGAGCGCGAACCCTACTGTAAACTGCACATGCGAGGGATCTAGGTTGCGCACTCCTTAAGAGAATCTAATGCTTGATGATCTGAGGTGGAGCTGAGGCGGTGATGCTAGGGTTCAGGAGTGGCTGCAAATACAGATTATCATTAACAGAGAGGTTTGAGTGCACAATAAATGTAATGCGCTTGAATTATCCTGAAACCACCCCTTACCCTCCGCCCCACTCCATGGAAAAATTGCCTTCCATGAAATTGGTTCCTGGTGCCAAAAAGGTTGGGGACCACTGCCATACACTTCTGCAGAAATTAAAAGCATAGATTGCCTTTGGGTGGCTTTTGAGTTGGTAGTGAGGAGAACCAACCCATTTAGCAATATCAATAAGAGCAGAAACTTAATACACATTTATGATGTGAGAATATCAGGTTAATTTAGAAAAGACTATAAAGTGAGTCACTGGTTAGATTCAAGGTGCTAATCCTTCCTGAAACTGTCAATCCAGACCTCTGGGAAATACACCACTACTAAATGAAGACATAACTGAGCATGATACAAAGCATGAAAATTTTTTACCTTTTATTTTCCTTGTAGCCTTTTTCTATTTTCATGGTAAATGTGGAAATTATATATTTAAAAATCCATTAAAAATACTTGCTCTGCACATATAATTAACAGCAGTTACTCAACAGAATATTTTCTTGATG
The DNA here is from genome assembly GCA_004363605.1 of Indri indri. Classification (NCBI taxonomy): domain Eukaryota; kingdom Metazoa; phylum Chordata; class Mammalia; order Primates; family Indriidae; genus Indri; species Indri indri. Next base: position 14,719 of record RJWJ010000968.1, on the reverse strand, counting down.
CCTTTGTATTAAGAAAAAAACCCAACTTTATAGCAATATTTCAAAATAGACATTTCATTTTACATTAGGACAAGAATTATTTTTTTATTGCCTCATATTATCTGTCATATGACCCCTGACAATACAACTAAGCAGCAATAATCGTGGCCAAATCTTTCAAGAAGATTCAGCAACCCCGATTGAGCAATGCTGTGACATTTTCTGGGCATGGACTTAAGAAACACTTGGGAGTTTGGCTTCATTCATTCGTTTGCTTTTCCGTTACAACTTCCAGACCTGCCACTAGCACCAAGTAATTTACCCAAGGCATGCTCTAAGATCAAAGTCACATGACTACTTTGTTTGGCATTTTAAAATATTGGACAATAATTTGATACCTTGTAGTTATGGTGAAACATTACATAGGCAAAAAGGATGAACTCACTCTAAGTAAAAGAAATTTTGAGATACTGTATACATATATCTAGATCTCTCTATTAAGTACACTGAAAACATTCAGCAATTAGATTTCAAAGTCTTTCTTGTCTTTCTCTGGATGGCTAGAGAAATGGGGTATTAGCCTAAAAAATCCATGTAAGTTTTTGGAAAGACAATACATTTCTACTGAGCGAGACCTCATTTTAGCCAAACCAAGTGATCTGCTCTAATAGACTGGCGAGGTGCTCACCAAACCTGTGAATTTTTCCTTCCAGGAATACAGGTGGGTTAAATTTCCCAGCCTCCCTTGCAGCTAGAAATGGCCAGGAGACTAAATGCAGGTGAGGTGAACTCGGCCACTTTTAGGCCTGACTCATAAACTTTCTGGGAATGATCCTGCATTCTCTTTCCCAATTAAATGGCTGAGACCTGGAGGAGCTGGGCACCCCAAGATGGAGGAAGCCTGGCCCCTGAATGACCACATAGAAGACTGTCAACCAAAAACACCAGAGCAGACCTTATGTGAGCAAAAAAAAGTCTCCTATGTTAAGCCTTTGAGACAGAGTTGGGACTTTTTGTTAAAGCAACTGGACACCATGACTGACACTGAACTCTTCTACTTAATCACCCGGCCACCTGGCTTTGCGTGCTTTTTCTCATTTAATCCTCACAATAACTCTTCGATGTAGTAATTACTATCCCTATTTTAAAGACAGGAAAATGGGTTTCGAAAGTTTACCTGTGTTCCCCTGAGTGGGGGGTAACTTGACAAGTTGGTTTGGTTAGAGTAGCTCAGGGGGAATGTATTGTGGACTCTACCAGGCTGATTCTCCAGTGGCCGCCGGAAAAAGCCAGAGGTTTCTCAAACGTCACAGGATCACAGATGAATCTGTTTGTCTTGCCTTTGGATCAGCAGAGCTACTGAATAGAAGATCTGGGATTCAAATCCAAGCAGGCTTAGTCCAAAGGTTTTGCTCTTGACTGCCCTCAGAGGTCAATATGTTTTATTAAAATCCCAAACATATTTATGCCCAGTAGTCATCTGGATCTCTCATGCCTCTAAACAATTAGCTGAACTGCCACTAGGCTCTCTTGCTTGGTTTAAAATGAACAGATTATTAATAAATTTGATTACTGCTCCATGCCTTAAAAAGTCCTTATTGCATTGGTGCTGAGCAGAGGACCATGCCGGGGTGTGCGTGTTCACTCGGAGATGGAGGAACGGAGGCGGAGTCTCTAACCCTCCTTCCCCTTCTAATTTTTCAAACTGTATAAACAATGAAAGGAAAGAGAATCAGCTTTAGATTCCTGCTCTATGTACAGGAAGGCACTATTTCCTTTTAAAGTGCAAGTTTAAATAAAGACAAGCAAAGGAGAGGGAGGGCAGAAGAAACTCCCTCTCTCTCATTTCTGGAGGAATACAAAACTCAGACTTCCCAGTCTTTTCGACAGAAGAAATACAGACTTTTGGGCCCCACCTGAGCCCTGTTGAAACAGACACTTTAACAAGATCTCCAGGTGCTTCAAATGAAGGCTGAAGTTTGAGAAGCAGGGGTCTTACTGGCAGCTGGAAGTGACATTCTGAAGCACCCGCAATAATCTGAGCTCGGAGGTGTAACAGAGTGATCCACACACCACAGGTCCTCAAAGTGTGGTCCCCAGACCAGCAGCATCACCATCCCTTGGGGACATTTTAGAACTACAGACTCTTGGGCTCAACCAAGACCTACTGAACTGAACACTCTGTATGTGGGGCCCAGCAATCTTTTAATAACCCTCCAGGGGATTCTCGTGCACACTTAAGTTTGAGAATCACTGCCGTGTGCTAATGAGAATTGAAGTTACGGCAGTTATTGCTCTTCCTCCTGAAAGAAGGAAGAGAGGAAGACACAGAAAGTTGTAATACTGTTCCCTTGAGAAAATATGATCTGCATTATGACAATTCTCTTAATGATGTATCTTCTAGAATGCACAATGGGAAGGCCAAGCCTGGCCATGTGCTATTCGCTATTTTGGTGGTGACCTCGCAAATCTGCTTTTCTATCAGGTGGAAGTACTAGGACTGTGCTCTGGGTAAAGAGGAAGGGGAAAGAGAGGGAGGGGCCAGAAAGGCAGTTGGGTATGATAAATCTGCTCCGCGTTTTGCCTGCCTGGTACTGCCGAGCCTCATGCACATGGGGCACCGTGATAAGTGCTAATGGCGGCATTTCTAGTGCGTGCCTTCTTCAAAACAATTTCTCCCCCTTTTATCAAAAATGCAATAGAGTAAGAAAGGGAAACTTTCTTGGATATTATACCAAGAATCTGCACAGCCACATGCTAAACCACAGTGTCTCTGATCACAGCTCATTCTGGTATGCCACAGTCCCAATGCGTGCATTCGTTTGGCCATTCATTCATGTCTTCATCCAGTATTTAGTGAGTGGCTTTTTTGTGCAAAGCCTGAAAGGCCGATGGAGAAGCTTCTTGTTCTGGATTTAGGGAAAAAACCAAGGGGAGCACCAGTGAGGAAGTCACGGCTCTTCCTCCACCACAGACTCTCAGTTGAAACCACATCTCCTCCCACTCCTGCCCACAGAAAAGGCAGGCTGAGGCTGAACCTAGGATGCATCACATTGTGATTTCCTACTTGAACTTTTCTCTTTTGCAAAGCAGGGATTGAGACGGCCAAGGAGGAAAATGCACCCACAGAAGAATATTTCCATCCATACAGAGCCTCCTCCCTAGGCTGTGTGCTAACGCCTCATTTCACAGGGAGGGAAGAGATATACCTATCTTGGGTGGAGGCAGACAGCTCTAGTTGTGAATTAGAAATCCCCTGTGGAGCCTGTGGACATCTCAAAGCCAAGGCCACTCCTCAGACCAATTAAGCCAAAACCCCTTGGGGTGGGACCCAGGCATGGGTACTTTAAAGAATTTTCCAGGTGATTCCACTGCACAGGCAAGGTTGAGAATGGCTGTTCCGGGGATGGTCCACTGTTTCAGGTCCTGCCCCTTTATGGAGCAGAGCATCGTTCCCTGAAGGTCAAAGTCCTGCATTCCCAGGATTCTCAGCTCCACTTTTTCAATTTCCGGAGTTTGTTTCAGAATTCAAAGTGAACTATTATACTGAAGCTTTTGTATTATAATGAATATTCATTTTCTTATTTATATAATTGTTATCAAACTTCAGATGCAGAATATTTCTAGACAAAAGAACAATTTTTTTTCTTATCAAACAAGGTATACTAGTAGTAGAACTATTTTTTAATGAAAATGTCATTCATTACACAACCAGCATGGTCAAAATGTTGTTATTATAATCCCTTGGCAGAGGGCATGCAGTTATTTGCATGATATGATGTCAGTTGTTTGGGGTGGTGGTGGGGCTTTGGTTTAGAGAATGGGAAATTTTATAAAGGCCTGGGAAATAAGAAGGAATCCCACCAATCATCACTCTGCTCTTAACATATGCTCTTATCATTTTTATTCCTTTGTGTATTAATATTTACTCTGGGGCATACATGGCAATGTTACAATGGTTAAAAGTGGTTAAAATTATTATGTTGGTAATATTGTTGCAGTTAGCATCAAATCCTCTAACACCTCTAACTGCCTTTAACCTGAGAAATGTTAATCCATATTCCTTATTGTGGTAGAGAAAGGAGAGAGGTAGAATATGCCTAATTACTTAGACATTCATGAAAATTCTTTCCAATTTTGGTGTTTTGAGAATGAGGACCAGCAGCACAGGTATGACCTAGGAGCTTATTAAAGAGCAGAATCTCAGGCCATATTCCAGGCTCGATGAATCAGAAACCGCAATGAAACTCCTTAGGTAATCCATAAACACAAGACATTTGGGAAGCACTGATTTAGCCTATCTCTGCTACTGATGAAATAGGAGCTAATCAAATTCATATGTAGAATTTAGAGAGGACCACAGATGCGAACAGTCTTTGATAACAAAGCAGCTCAAAATTGGAATTAAAAAATTAGTAGGAAACACCTCCTTGATTATAAAAAGGTTGTGAGACCAGTATAAAGAATAGTACACAGATGACGTAAACAAATTGACCTTTTAAATTGGTGGCATCCATTGTTACAGCCATGATGATATAATGATACATTAGTAGAAAGAAGGCACATATTGCTTTTTTTTTTGCAAGTGGCATACATTTTTTAAAAAACTTGTCTGTAAAATTTTGAAGACAGAAGAAGTGTTCTGTACTGCGATCCAGATTAGAAAGAACCTACAAGTGCTATCAGCTTCATTTTCGGGATGTCTCTCACAGTAAATGATTCCGTTGCTTCCTCATTTTTTGTCTTGCATTGCCCATTCCCCAGGCAACCTTGTCTCTCAGAATTTGCTCTTACCTCTTGGGGTTGTTGGTACTGAGAGGCCATGAGAAGGAAAGCCCTCTGGGCCTGGAACGCACTGTGCACCATTTCTGCCTGGGAACAGAGAGGAAGACAGCAGTTTCAATGTTTGAGCTCCTAAACACAGAGCTACCGTATGATCCAGCAATTCCACCCATAGGTATACACCCAAGAAAAGTGAAAACATATGTAAGAACTTGTATTAATAAATGGATGTTCATAGCAGCATTATTCATAATAGTCAAAATGTGGAAACAACCTGAATATCCATCAACTGATGAATGGATAAACAAAATGTGATATATCACACAATGGAATATTATTCTGCATTAAAAAGAAATGAAGTACTGACACATGCTACAACATAGGTGAACCTTGAAAACATTATGCTGAGTGAATGAAGCCAGTCACAAAAGAGCATATTTGTGTGATCCCATTTATCTGAAATGTCCAGAATAAGCAAATCTATAGACGACAAGTAGATTAGTGGCTGCCAGGGGCTGGCAGGAGGGAGGAATGGAGTGAATTGCTAATGGGTATGGGGTTTCTTTTGGGAGTGATGAAAATGTTCTGGAATCGGTGATGACGGTTCCACAACTTGGTGAATATACTAAAAACCACTGAACTGTACACTTTAAAAGGGTGAATATTAGGCATGAATTATCTCAATAAAGCTGATAAATGTTTGACCCCCAAAGTGCAATTTTTTTCAAAGGGAGTCTCTTGGTCTCTTTCAGACTGTGTCTGTGCCCCAAATCTGTTCTACACCTTCTGGTGGGAAGAGAATTTTCCCTTAAGCCATCCCCGTGGAAATATGCTCACTGAAAGCCAGTGGCTTCTCTAACTACGCATCAAGACAGATCTAGAAGACTGGGACCCGGGTAGAGGGGGCCCCGCTTGGACTCAACCCCACCAAAAGGATTTGTGCAGGTGGGAATGCCCTCAAACACGTATTCTCTTATCCTCACCTTCTATTCACTCTTAACTCACTCTTTAATGTTTTAAAGAATTATGGAAGAGTATCAAGAAGAAAATAATGTCAAATATCCCTATCACCCAGAATTAACCATTTTTGGCATATTTTTTCTAGTTTTTGAGAAAATTCACACAGTTGTTTTCATAAGTCAAAGCATACTGACTGAAAAAGATTAATTTTTTAAAATGCATAAAGTTTCAAAGATTAAAGATTTTAAAAAATGCCTTACAACCTAGAAATAATCATCATTAACATCAAATGAACATGATTGCAAACACCTTTTAAGAATATACGCAGAGAGACTTATAAAATGGGACCATACCTGTGCTATGTTTTAAAACAAAAAGCACACATTTTAATTGAACAGTACAGATGAAATAGAAAAAGAACTGTTAAACTTCAAGGGAAAGCTTCTGCACCATAATAGTTATTATGTCCTAAATGATCATTCTAAGGTAAAAAAAGATTATAAGATATTAAGAGATAGGAATAATTACGTGTTTGCATTTTAAACATGTTATAATTCCAGACAGTATTGACTGACATTTTGCTGGGAACGATGAGAACAATATGTACCCTCACACCTTTCTCACCTCTGGTCCCTATCTTTCATTTCTTTTAGTTATTATTTTTATTTTGCCCGACTGATAACATTCATATTCGATCTATAGCATTAGTTTCCATAGTTGCCTAGTATTAGTTCTGCATTGAAACAAACCTAGTAGTTCTCGCCGTGGCTTCTCCATTCCTGAGTTATTCTGTTATTTTTTTTTTATTCACTGGATGCCTGTCACCAAGTATTTTCTTCAACAAGGTCTCAAAGTTGCTTTCGTTCTTTCAGGTTTAAGCATGTCTCCCTGTCGTCTTTAAATTTTTTTTTTTTTTTCTTTGAGACAGAGTCTCACTCTGTTGCCCAGGCTAGAGTGCCGTGGCGTCAGCCTAGCTCACAGCAACCTCAAACTCCTGGGCTCAAGCAATCCTTCTGCCTCAGCCTCCCGAGTAGCTGGGACTACAGGCATGCGCCACCATGCCTGGCTAATTTTTTCTATATATTTTTAGTTGTCTGATTAATTTCTTTCTATTTTTAGAAGAGATGGGGTCTTGCTCTTGCTCAGGCTGGTCTTGAACTCCTGAGCTCAGAACGATCCACCCGCCTCGGCCTCCCAGAGTGCTAGGATTACAGGCGTGAGCCACCACGCCTGGCCTGTCTTTAAGGACATCTTGGCTGGGTTATTTCCTTGGGTCACATTCCTTCTCCATTTTCAGAGAGCATGGCACTAGACGGGCAGTGGAGAAATCTCAGCCCGGCTTGGTGTTTTTCTCTCCTGTAGGAAACTGACTTATTCTGGTTTGGTACCTGAAGAATTATTTCTTTATCCTTGAGGTTCAATAGCTTAACTAAGATGTGTTTGGGTTTTGAGCATTCTATACTATACTGCCTGGAATACATTTGGTCCTTTCTTCATTTCCGTGAAATTTTCTTGTATCTTCCAGTATATACTGTTCTTTTTGTTAAGAGTCTCTATTCGGGGACTCCAGTTATTATCCTCACGTTGCATAATATTTTAATGTCATCATATCTTTCAGATTCTCTCTGTCTTTAATTTCTTTGTCATCTGTATTCACTGTGATTATAGAAATACTTTTTTTCTATTGTTAGTAAACAAATTTTCAACAGGTCTCAGATACGTTAACATTTTTAATTTATATATTATTTCTGCACTAATGTTTTTAGTTCTTGATCTGATAGACTTTCAGTCTCCCCTTTCATTTCACTCTTGTTTTTGTCTTTAAGCTATTTCAAAAATACTTTTATACTCTTGTTAAGTTGTAAGAGTATCAGTTATATTCTTACTAAGTCATTGGGAGGAACCTGGTTCTGTTCCTTAAGTTTTATTTTCAAGGGTAAGCCCGTGTTTTTGTACTTTGCATGCTGTGTTCCTTTCTGGCACACTATTTGTAGCTGCCGTGCTGATTCTTTCCATCTTGCACCTGCTTGATCAGCTCTGTCCATTTATTTTACATTTTCTGATCAAATGTGGGCGATTCCTTGCCACCATACTGGAGATCCGTTTCTTTTCTCTTTCAAACAACAGTCTGAGGGCTAAATGATTTGTACGTTGTCTACTCTTCCAGGGCCCTATTCCTGACGGGAACAGGGACAGCAAGAACTCAGCTGACACGATAACCAGTCTTTAATGGAGCCTCTGAGTGCTGCTTATTCTTCTGGGAATTTTCTAAATGACCCAAACCAGGATTCACACCACCTACTTGGAACATATGCCATGCTGATGGAGTGGTGCCCTCAGATTCTAGATCATTTCTCCAATTCACAACCTAGACTTGAAGGCTTTACATCTACAGACAGAAGCTGTCCCTGGTTTTCTTTTCTTCCTTCATAATTCTCCTTTCCTGATTTCATTTCCACTAAGGTGTGTCTCTAAGGGGCGGGGTATTAGGAGAGGGGCAGGAACTAAAAGCAGGTTAGATTAATGGCTTTTTTGTTTGGTTACTATTAGTGAGTTGGTTTTTTTTAACTATTTTTTTTTTAGCTCATTTGTGGGGAGGGAAAAATTCTGTGATTCAGTTTTATTTGGTCATGAGTTTATATTCTTCTACACTTATCAATTTCATCTTTAATCTCCTCTTTGTGAACTTCACATCTGTTTAGGGGCAGTTTCTCCCTGCCTGCTGTCTTGGGTATGACTTATTTCTGTGATATTAACAGATACGTAAGAACAAGCTTGTATTTTCAAAAACAGATACCTAGGATAGCAACAAGAGGATTAGCTTAACTTCATCCCGGTGTTAGCATCAGATAATTTTCTGGGCTGGAAGGATAAATGTGTTAACTAATGGGGAAATGACTAGTTTTTATCATCCCACTTCATTAGCACATTTTGGCATCTGACAAAGTTTCCAAAATATAACTGAAATGAACACCTTAATCTTGTTTCTAACTTTTCTCATTACTTCTCATCTAAGCATTTTTTTTCCCACTGAGAAGAAAATGCTTGAAATCAAACCAAGACTTGTAGACCATTTACATTTAAAATCACAGATTCGATCATCATCAAGTTAACAGATTAAGTCTCATAAATGTTCAAATGAGGATATATTTTTCTCCACGCCATTCTGGAGTACACCGTCTCTTCTCTTTGTCTTGGTATCCTGACTGCTGGCCTATATTGCTCAAAATCTCAAACTTTGGATGTTCCTTAGGGAAGAATAGAGAGTGTTTGAATCTCACTGTCTTAGAGGCCATTATGACCTTATGAATGTGAAGCTCTGAGCTCTGTGAATGTTTTTCCATGTATTAAAACATATATTTTCGGTGATTCAGAAGGACTTTTGTTGGTCTCTAATGACCACATTTCCAAAGAGAAGACTACAAAATACAACTTTCCACAGCTCGGATATAAATAAGTGCGCTTCTCCCAGCAATGATAATATAGAGGTATTGTCCTCATCTATGGCAGGTCTTGCAGAATCAACTGAATCATGGTTGCTGTGGGAACGTAATTTGGGATGGCCTGACTTCTGCAGTACAATTGCAGCTCGGAGGTGGCATTAACAATATTTTTATAGTTATCCCAAGATGAACACTATCATTAGCCTTTTTCACTTTCCCTGGTAAGAACATTTAGCCTGTTGCTAATAGAGCAATTTTCTGCTGAGTCTGATTAACAAAGATGGCCAATCTCATTAATTAGTCTCTTCCTCCAAATGGCCTTTCACTCAACAATAGGGGTTGAGCTTGGGGTGGAGAATGGCTCAATACCTAGATATCTGCTTCCCTTTCTTTTGCTTATGTAGATAAAACCTTTCTGAGAATTCGACTGTGCCCTTCTTTCAGCTCCCTGGAACTCTGGGCATAATTAACAGACTCCAATCTACATTCATTTTTAATCTCATCAGTCTACATGTCAAAGGACTTTCATTACAACTTCTGATCCACTTGCTTCCTCCTTCTGGAAAGTTCCATGAGTCCCCTCCACCAGACAGCATCCTATTTAGGAGCAATTTTACTGAACTTGCTGAGTCTGATAACTTGAAAGGGAGCATTTGGCTCACTCAGGCAGTTCAAAACACTGTGAAAGAAAAAGCCAAACGTAGGAGTTTTCAATAACGACAAATAATTGAGGGTTTTTGCTGAGTTTGTCCATCACATGTGTGCAGGGCTCAGAGAGCCCGGGCGACCTTTGTGGGTGAACATGTGCATCCATTTGCCTGTAGGCACGTGTGTGCAGAGAGGAAAGGGATCGTTTTGGTCAAAGTCCAAGGTGTGCATTTTGTTTGAACTCTATCAATTATCACTTCAACAACCGGGGTTCTCAGATAGACAGAGATGTTGGTGGAACATCTATTGTTCTAGAGTCCTAGGGTAAAGAGTAGGAGGATGAATTTCCGAAATCAGTTTAAAGCAAGCCTTGAGAACAAGCAGACACCAGCTAAATATGGCTTATTTCCATCTAATCTCCTGGGAGGGAAAGCTGGCTCTTTAGGGAAGCCCAGTGGATTTCTGTATAGTCATCAAAGCTTTGCATTGTTTCACTGGATGCAAACTGCAGGCTGCAAAGTCCCATGTGAACGGCAAAACGGGCAGGCACAACTGACGGAGAGGGCACGGGCAAGACTTGGAAGATGGGAAAAGCACCCAGCCTGGGTGGCTATGCTAACGGCATTTCCAGATCCTTCTGACACTGCATCACCCCTCCTCTTGAGAGCCAGACAGCGTAGGGAAGGGGCTCCTTTTTCTCTGACTGAGGACAAGTGAATGGGCATCTGTTTTCTCAGTGCAATTTGCAGCCCCTGGGAAGGTCACTGCCAAGGCCGTCCCCATGAACCTCCCTAACTGGTCTACCAATGCCCTGTATTCGTAAATGGAGACACTGTATTTCCAGATTTATTTTTTAGCGGCTTCTGAAAGGGGCGGCCTTGCAAAAACAACACGAAAATACCTAATCCCACACAGGAAAATACCTAATCCTACAGTTTCCCCAGTAACGGTTAAAGATCAATCCTCTGAGTTGTCTAACTAACAGGTACCCTGCAGGAGTTCTGTTTTGCACAACTTCTGAAGAAAGCTGAATGGATGGAAATAAATGTAAATCTTTCTTTCAAAACTGTTTTTTTGAGAATCTGCTTTTACAGAGTTCCTGAGTAAACAGCAGAACAAATTACAGCCTCAGCCATATCCCGAGGACAGAGTCACATCTCCTGTAATAATCCCTTTTCCAAGGAAAGGCAGGAAACGAAGTCTCAGACTTTGACATCCTAGTAGTTTTTTGTTATCCAGCTGCTGCCCAGAAGAAAGAAAGGAGGGATGCAGCAATTTCTCGACTATACCCTGCCATTTTCACAGCCCCGCACATTCTTCCCTTTCCACCGCTGTGCTGGTCTTCCCTTCGCCCAGGGAAATGTAAATAAACCTTTTCTTCCTATCCTAATCGCTGTCTGCAGAAATCTTTCTCAAAACCCGCGTGCATGGGCAATGCCACCCTACAGCCTCTACCCTAAAGGAGCAGTCCCTTGAGTTTCGGCCAGCGAGGAGGTAAAGCAGGATCTGACAGATGACAGCAAGACAAGAAAATGGGCCAGAAAAAAGAGGTGAGAGATGCGCAGATGAATTTCACCCATTTCGTGATTTTGCTTAAAACAAGATTGAAGATGCCTCATTTTTTAAAACATGAACATAAGCACTGACCCCATAATAATGTCAACTCAGATGTTGACATATTCTGAACCTCACAGAAGGCTCTCGATCTTGAGCAGGCACCAGAATCAACCCGAGGGTTTCTGCCGAGTGCCAGGCCCAGAGTTCTGATTCAGTACATTTGGGTGGGATCGAGTATTTGCATTTCTTGGGTAAGGCTGATGCTTTGAGTCTGGACACCACACTTTGAAAACCAGTGGCCTAAATGGTAGCTCATATATTCTCTCTCTCGCTTCTATGTCACTTTCATTGGCACCTGAATTAGAAAAACAGCTCAGAGGGCATCCACTATGGACGCTCACACTCATACCATCCGAAGAGGCTCATTTCATTCATCCCCTGCATTTTTTCAAGTGAAGGCATGAAGGTCTAGAAAAAAAATGGAGTTCTTTGCCCAGGGTCACGTAGTCAGTTGTGGCAAGAACTCCTAATTCCTGACTCCTTTCTAGTTCTCTTTTATTGTCAAGGGAGAGACTCGAAGCACAGAAAAAGGGAAAGTTTGGCAAAAGTGAGCAAGAACAATGCAGACCATGAGAGTGAGATCTAATTGCATCAAGCTAATGTGTTTTTTTGAAAAATATCAGCAAGACTGTCTTTATTGCTACGACTACTTGCCTAATGGAAGAAGACAAGTGGGCATGAGCTAAGCCAGTCATGGGAGCTATCACCACCGGAAAGTATTTACAGAGCAGCTGCATGAGCTCTTCACCTCTGGGCTGAGTACAGGGCAGCCACGGTAATGGGAGATTACAAAAGGAGGCCCCTGAGTAAAAAATGTGCTAATGGTGTTTGGGAGCAGAGGCTGCAGGCCAGGGAAAGAACGCCTCACCCCTCCCCACTCACAGTGCTCGCTTGGATGCTTATTTTCTTATAGTGACTTCAGGGGTTGTTATTTCTTATAAAGAGTTTGGATAAAGTCCAGAATTTTTCCTGGCCTCCACGGCCCTGCACAACTGGACCCTGGTCTTCTGGCGTCATGGCCACACCTCCTCTGCAAGTACTCTCTGCTCCAGTCAGGGTGGTCTCCTGAGCACCCGGGACTCTTCTTGAAGGAGCCCTGGGACAAGAAATGTATTTATTTATCCAGAGCTGATTTACACAGCTCTCCACCTCTTTGAAAAAGAAACTAAGACCTGGAGAGGTTAGCGAATCTCCCAAGGTTGGCAGACGAGCGTAGGATTAGAGTCAGGTTTGCTGACCTGAGCCTACTGCCTTCTGCCTAATCCTATATTAGTTACCACGGTGGCTTAACTTAATGGGAACAGCATCTTCATTGCTTCCTCAATGACCCTGCAAGTCCCTAAAGAGTCAAGATTTCGTGTTCCATTCTGTTGTATCCTCCACTGAGCCCAGCATGGGGCTTTGCGTACAGGAGCTGACTGACATTTACCGTTTGACAAGGATCCCCTCACCGTGGTCAAGACCTGGCAGAAAGTTAAGCCTGGGAGCCGACTTTAATGGTCAGGGCCCAAAGAACAACAGACGGGGACTATGACCATCCTCATATGCGGACAGACTCCAAGGGCCTTTGTCTTTTCCCTGATGCCTAGTTTCAAGTGGTACCAATCACATAATGAATCAGTAACGGTGTGGTAGGAAGGCAGTTCCTTAGTCTACACCATGTGGCCCTGAATAGAGAGGTCCTCCACAGTCGTTGGTAGTGTTCCACGCCCTATGTGACTCTGTCCTGGTCCATTCCTTCTGTCATTCTCCCAAGTCTCCACTTCAAAGTCCCTCCACACCTTTGAATCCCAGTCCCTGCCCTGCCTGGCACATGACAGGTGCTGAACAACTGCTGAGCAGATGGGTGAATGAATGAATGAATGAAACGGCATGGTCAGGATCCCAATCGAGTGTAAATTATTAAATGTTAAACCCAACGAATGTGGATATAAGTAGTTGATGGGAAAGCTATAATAGCTTTGTATCCTTGCAACTTCTGCTATAGTCCTGTGAGTTAAACTTTTTAGGTTATTAAGTATGAAATCTCTGATTTCCTTAAGTACTGAGTTTGACTGTTGATATCTCTGACATTTCAATTTGACACTTCTTGCTTTATTTTTATTGTGAAGGTACATCCTCATTTTTTCAAATGTACAGTTTGGCTTGTGATTATCTTTCAAATTTTTTTTAAAGAAATTTTTGTGAAACTATGGAGAAGTCAAAATTTCATGTTATTTTCGAATATGAGTTCTGTTGTGGAACCAATGCAGTGCAGACAGCTCAACATATCAAGGAAGGGTTGGGAAAGGATGTGGCTAGTGAACAGACAGTACATCCATGGTTTGAGAAGTTCTGTTCTGGTGATTTTAATGTTCAAAATGAGCCAAGTGGGTGACCTGAGACCAACGTGGATAATGATGAGCTGAAAGCTGGAGTGGAAGTGAATCCATCTTAACCTATGTGTGAATTAGCAGCAAGGTTTGACGTTACTATCCAACAATAGTGGATCATTTGAAACAAATGGGCAAAGTAAAGAAGCTGGAAAGATGGGTACTGCATGAATTAAATGAGCATTGACAGAGAAATCGTCTTGAAGCTTGTCTTTCTTGGTTGTCATGACATAAAGGTGAACCATTTCTACACCATATTGTTATGTCTGATGAAAATGGATTCTTTTTGACAATGGCAATCATTTGGCACAATGGTTGGATAAAGATGAAGTGCGGAAACACAGTCCAAAACTGAATATTCATCAGAAAAAGCTAATGGTGTCTGTTTGGTGGTCCAGCGCTGGTATTATCCACTATAGCTTCATGAAACCTGGTCAATTGATTACAGTGGATGTCTATTGCAGCCAATTGGACAAAATGATAAGGATGCTTGCAATTAAGCAGCCGAGATTGGTCAAAAGAGACAGGCCAATCCTCTTGCAAGACAATGCTCGACCACATGTCGCACAAACAATGCTGCTCAAATTACAGAGGCTAGACTTGGAAACTTTCTGTCATCTGCCGTATTCACCAGACCTTGCACCAACTGACTACCACTTCTTCCAGGCTTTGGACCACTTCTTTTTTTTTTTTTTTTTTTGAGACAGAGTCTCGCTTTGTTGCCCGGGCTAGAGTGAGTGCCGTGGCGTCAGCCTAGCTCACAGCAACCTCAAACTCCTGGGCTCAAGTGATCCTTCTGCCTCAGCCTCCCGAGTAGCTGGGACCACAGGCATGCGCCACCATGCCCGGCTATTTTTTTTCTATATATTTTTAGTTGTCCGATTAATTTCTTTCTATTTTTAGTAGAGACGGGGTCTC